>QXTE01000225.1:1513810-1585735 GCA_003942145.1 Platysternon megacephalum
GGGGGGGGGGGGGGGGGGCAGGAATTCCTGGGGCAGCTATGGTAGCAAGAGCACCTGGAAACAGCTCCAGCAGCTGCCATATATATATATATATATATATGGAGATATACCTATCTCATAGAGCTGGAAGGGACCCTGAAGGGCCATTGAGTCCAGCCCCCTGCCTTCACTAGCAGGACCAATTTTGCCCCAGATCCCTAAGTGGCCCCTTCAAGGATTGAACTCACAACCCTGGGTTTAGCAGGCCAATGCTCAAACCACTGAGCTATCCCTCCCCCCATGAAGCTGAGAGGGCCAGGTGCCAGTGAATAGTCAGGGGGTTATCCCCATTGAAGCCCCTTGCCTCCAGCTGATACCCCTACACCAGCAGGTGGGAGTTGGATTTCCTACCTCTTTTCTGTAGGGGTCACCAGGCAGTGCCACCCTTATGCTCGCCCCAAAAATGTGCCAGAAAATGGAGTTAAAACTCTCAGCATTAGCACGCTCTAAAAGCTACTAGGGGGAGAATGGGGCCCCTCTTCTTTTTCCCTCCACATTTTGTTCATGATCCTTGGACTTTAGTAATTACGTGAATTCGATAAATTAAAGTAATCGAATCAATAAAAACAAAGAAGGGCATTAAACGTATAGCAGTCATTTTTGTCCTCTCTACTTCAAAGACATCGGTCCTGAAGTAGATGCCCAACTTCTCTGTCCTGATCCACCCAGAGGTAGGATTTATTTCAAAGAGCAATGCATAATTGTTATTTCCTTTTTATCCCCTGATCAGAGTGACACACAGATGAGGTAATGCCTTATACAGTGCTGTTCATTGGTAGATCTCTAAGCACTTTTTACAAAGGACGCCAGTATCACTATCCCCGTTTTACTGATGGGGAAACAGAGAGCCGAAGAGACTTGCTCAATGCCCTGCAGCCAGTGACAGAGCTGGGAATAGAGCCCAGGTCTTCTGAGTCTCAGCCCAGTGTGCTAGCCACTAGGCCAGGGGTCGGCAACCTATGGCACGCGTGCCAAAGATGGCACGTGAGCCAATTTTTAATGGCACGCTGCTGCCTGCTGGAGCAGCGTGCCATTAAAAAACCGGCCTGGCCCGGCCCGCTCTTCTCCGCCCCCCCCCCCTCCCGGCGCGGCAAGCTGCGGGATCCACGCTCCCGGGCCGGAGCGCCCGGCCGAGCACAGCAAGCTGCCGGCCCCTCCCCTGCCTTCCCCCCTCTCCCGGAGCCATGCCGGTGCGCGTGCAGCGCTCTAGGGGCCAGGGCTGCCTGCTCCCGCGGGGCAGCGTTGGCTCCACGGGGAGGCAGACACGCTCCCCCCCCCCATAAGCTATGCCGTCCCGCGCGTGGCGCTCTGGGGGCCGGGGCTGCGCGCTCCCGCAGGGCAGTGCTTGGCTCCGCGGGGAGGCAGACACGCTCCCCCCTCCCCTGGAGCCATGCCGCCCCGCGCGCAGCACTCTGGGGGGCGGGGCTGCCCGCTCCCGCGGGGCAGCATGTCTGGCTCTGCACAGAGCAGAACATGATAAGGGGGCCGGGGGGGTTAGATAAGGGGTGGGGGCAGTCAGGGGACGGGGGGGTTGGATAGGGGGTGGGATCCCGGGGGGNTGCCAGTATCACTATCCCCGTTTTACTGATGGGGAAACTAAGACAGAGAGCCGAAGAGACTTGCTCAATGCCCCGCAGCCAGTGACAGAGCTGGGAATAGAGCCCAGGTCTTCTGAGTCTCAGCCCAGCGTGCTAGCCACTAGGCCAGGGGTTGGCAACCTATAGCACACGTGCCAAAGACGGCACGCGAGCCAATTTTTAATTGAAGACACGCTCCCCCCTCCCCTGGAGCCATGCCGCCCCGCGCGCAGCACTCTGGGGGGCGGGGCTGCCCGCTCCCGCGGGGCAGCATGTCGGGCTCTGCGCGGAGCAGAACATGGTAAGGGGGCCGGGGGGGTTGGATAAGGGGTGGGGGCAGTCAGGGGACGGGGGGGTTGGATAGGGGGTGGGATCCCGGGGGGTGGTTAGGGGCAGGGGGGTCTCTGGAGGGGGCAGTCAGGGAGCAGGGGGGGTTGGATGGGGCATGGGAGAAGAAGCGGGGGCAGGGCTTTGGGGAAGGGGTGGGTGGAATAGAGGTACACACACCCCAGTCCCCTGCCCTGACCCCCCCACACACACACACCCCAGCCCTGACCCCCCCCTCACATACACCCAGCCCTCTGAAGAGAATGGGCCAGAACCAGGGAGAAGGTAGCTATCCACTGTATGTGGGCAGGGCCGGGACCCCAGACCGGCAGCGGGCTGAGCGGGTCTGGCAGCTGGGATCCCGGCTGGCAGGAGCTGGCGGATGGAACTCCTGAGCGGCAGCGGGCTGAGCCGCTCAGCCCACTGCCAGTTTGGGGTCCCAGCCGCCGGCCCCGCACAGCCCGCTGCCGGTTTGGGGTTCTGGCTGCCGAACCCTTGCCAGCCGGGGTCCCGGCCGCAGGCCCCACTCAGCCCGCTGCCGGCCTAGGTGAACAGAACCCCAGACCAGCAGCAGGCTGAGTGGCATAAGATCAACATTTTAATTTAATTTTAAATGACGCTTAACCTTTTGAAAACCTTGTTTATTTTACAATACAACACTAGTTTAGTTACATAATATATAGACTTATAGAGAGCGACCTTCTAAAAAACTTTAAAATATATTACCGGCACGCGAAACCTTAAATTAGAGTGAATAAATGAAGACTCGGCACACCACTTCTGAAAGGTTGCCGACCCCTGCACTAGGCAATACTGCCTCCTAGAGAAGAGTTAAAGTCTCATCCAACTTCACTCACTGATGCCCCTTCAAAAATCCAACTCTTGTTATAAAGCACAGACTCAGTTAGAAAGGAATCAAGCCCATAGAAGGAGGGGGGGGGGGCTGAATAATAAATTTAACTTGTACTTCATTGGTGCCAAAGTTCCCTTGAAAAGTCTGTGGGTTTAGGTTCAGTCCCAAAAAATTCTGTTAGGAGGTGTTTCCTTTCCCCATTCCAGACAGTGCTACCAAAGCAGTCACAGAACCACAGCCAAATTCCAGTGGAGAGAATAAAGAAAAAGAGAAAGTTAAAAAAAAAAATCATTAGTAAAGATACTGGATGGGGCCACATAGGATAATTCCTGAATTGGCTGGACACACACTTACTTTGTAAGTCACTGAAAAAAAGTATAAATATACATAGGTAATGCCATGTAGCTTCATACTGACAGCTTTCTGTATATGAAACATGCTAGTCCCCCAGACTCAGAGTTCCTATTACTTAAGCGCCCTGTATCCTGCAGGTAATTTTAATTTTTGCCCTATGTAGCTACTTCTTTTAAACCCCTAACACCTGCCCAGGAGAGAAGATAGAATTATGCCCCTTGTGGCTGCCAAGGTTTTTCTTCTGGATTTCATGTCATGAAAAAGCTGCCTCTAATTTTATTTTAATAGAAGGGGGATAAGAAAGAGAGAGAGAGATTTTTTTTTTCAATTAACCTGCTGTGAATGGGAAAAAATTCAAGAGCTGGGAGTGACAAATTAAAAAAAAATATCATAATGTCAGAGCCATTCTGCAATTTCAGAGTTTTCCCATAAATAGTTTTTGTTTGTAATATTTAAATCTTACCTCTGTTCCACCTCGGGCTCACAGTGGCATGAGCATTATAATAGAAAAGCAGCAGTAGCAAAGTCTTCCAGTGCATCCTTTACTTTAAAATCTCCCTCTCTATCTGTATATTAGCTATTTGTTTCCTTGCTTCCTTTTCAGGAAGAGACGACTACCTCCCCACCCCAAAGGAAGAACCTGTCTGTTCTCTTGAGTGCTATTGAAGTCAATGTAGCAGCTCTTCCCCTAAACCAACTCTCCTAGGGATCAGCGAACTTGCTTTCATAGGCACACTTTGTTTTTATCCACATCTGGAATGACTCATGGTGCATGTGAGTTTGCTGGCAGCTGTGAGAATAAATGTCATTACATTTTTGTATTCAAGTTCCATTTGTTAGAAAGGCCATTTTTTTTAATGTCAAATAAACAGACAGGAGCAACTTTATGAAAGAAGACTATTAAATGGTTGTTCTGTAGGTTTTTTTCCTGCTATGCGCATGGGCATGTGTTAACATGTAGCTCAGCTAAAAGCCAGCTCTGTGGTGATGTGTGCTGCATTCCTTGGATGCATAATACAGGGAGTGAGGCATATTCACTGAAGGAACTTTTTACCACTGTGATTCATGGCATCACTCATTTATAGAGAACACTAAAATAAAATACTTAGAGTGTGAGCAATTTGAGACCAAGACCATCTTTTTGTTCTGTGTTTGTACAGCACCTACTACATTGGGTGGAAAGTGTCTAAAGGAGTCACCATTCGTGAAGTGAAAAGGTATTTGATAGTTGCCTCCTTGATGATACTGGTCCACATAACAAAATACACTTAAGCTGGCATCACTGAAAGATTCTACTCAGATAAGACCCAGAATGGAAACAGCTGGGAGTATACAGGTAAAGAGAAATGAAGTATACTATCAGAGTTGTAGGGTGGTCCACCACCACCCTTCAGGTCAAGACTGAGGTGCACTGAGAGAACACAGGGTTGAAATATCAGGGGGTTGTTACGTATCAGGACACAGGGAAGAAATAGTGGGATGTGGAAACTAAGAGATGATCAATGTGTGATGCAAATATTCGTTTGCTTCTCAATTTTCTATTTAGTGCCTAGAAACCCATGATGGACACAGAGATAGATGGTGGCTCTAATTCTTCTCTCACTTACACATATGTAAGCCAGGAGCAACTTCAATGAAGTGAGTGGAGTCACACTGGGGTAAAATTGGCATACACGAGAAGAGACTCCAGCTCAGATTACATAGATTAGCAGAGTTACAGGGAAGGGCCAAAGAACAGCAGAGGATACTTCAAATCAGGAGTGATGTCCATGGCAGGACTGCACAGAGGAAACCTGCACAGCCCTGGTTTCTCATATACCATGCTCTAGCCAAGGCTACAATTCCTTCACTAGCCCAAGCACCAAATTCAAGCAAAACTGTTATAACTGTTTGTAAAGGAAAAGGGGGTGGGGAGGTGGGGGAAACAACAATGGGGCAAATTCAGTAGTGCTGCTTAAGGTGATGTAAATTCTATTCCCATAGACTTGAATTTCCCTAGATGCAGACTTTCCCAGACGTAGTTAATGCTATGTGACTGTAAGGGAGTAATTTCCATGCCAAGAAGATGGAAGATGTAAAGTAAAGCAGAGAATAACTGACTAACACATGTATTCTTACACTCTCTTGTTAGTTGCTTGTCTTGCTACTCTCCTTTCTTCTGGAACCTGGTTGTGTGAGGGGTGGCAATAAACATCAGCTTTGACTCTGAGGGCCCAATTCATCGTTGCGTTGGTCCAGTTTTATATCAGTGTAACACCACTGAACTCACTGATGTAAAATAGGAATAATGCAGTAGTGGATCAGGCTCTTAGTGGCCCCAATTCAGAGATGACAGGCAAAGGGCTGGGTGTGTACGTTGCACAGTGGTAAGAGTCTGAGGCATGTCTACATTGAGGAAATTTAACCCCTAATGTAAATGCATAGCACCACTGGTGCAGATTAATCCAGTACGTAAACTGATTTGGGGTAAACCCTCTTTTAGGCCAGCATAGTATATAATGGAGTTTACGGGTTTGTATCAATTCAGCAGTACCATTTTAATTACATCAATACAGCTACAGTGGTGTGAAGTCCCTTAGCCCTAGTCTACACTATGAGTTTAGGTCAAATTTAGCAGCGTTAGATCAATTTAACCCTGCACCCGTCCACACGACGAAGCCATTTTTGTCAACTTAAAGGGCCCTTAAAGTCGATTTCTGTACTCCTCCCCGACGAGGGGATTAGCGCTGAAATCAACCCTGCTGGGTCAAATTTGGGGTAGTGTGGACGCAATTCAACGGTATTGGCCTCCGGGAGCTATCCCAGAGTGCTCTGGACAGCACTCTCAACTCAGATGCACTGGCCAGGTAGACAGGAAAAGCCCCGTGAACTTCTGAATTTCATTTCCTGTTTGGCCAGCGTAGCGAGCTGATCAGCACAGGTGACCGTGCAGAGCTCATCAGCACAGGTGACCATGGAGTCCCAGAATCGCAAAAGAGCTCCAGCATGGACCGAACGGGAGGTACTGGATCTGATTGCTGTATGGGGAGACGAATCTGTGCTATCGGAACTCCGTTCCAAAAGACGAAATGCCGGAATATTTGAAAAAATCTCCAAGGGCATGAAGGACAGAGGTTATAACAGGGACCCGCAGCAGTGCCGCGTGAAGCCTACCAAAGAACCAGAGAGGCAAACAGCCACTCCGGGTCAGAGCCCCAGACATGCCGCTTCTATGGTGAGCTGCATGCCATTCTAGGGGGTGCCCCTACAATTACCCCACCCCTGTGCTTCCCTCCTCCTCCACCCCTCCCGGGCTACCTTGGCAGTTATCCCCCCATTTGTGTGACGAATTAATAAAGAATGCATGAATTTGAAACAATGACTTTATTGCCTCTGCAAGCGGAGATCAAAGGGGGGAGGGGAGGGCGGTTGGCTTACAGGGAAGTAGAGTGAACCAAGGGGGCGGGTTTTCATCAAGGAGAAACAAACAGAACTTTCACACCATAGCCTGGCCAGTCATGAAACTGGTTTTCAAAGCTTCTCTGATGCACAGCGCGCCCTGCTGTGCTCTTCTAACTGCCTTGGTGTCTGGCTGCGCGTAATCAGCGGCCAGGCAATTTGCCTCAACCTCCCACCCTGCCATAAACGTCTCCCCCTTACTCTCATAGATATTGTGGAGCACACAGCAAGCAGTAATAACAATGGAATACTGGTTTCGCTGAGGTCTAACCGAGTCAGTAAACTGCGCCAGCGAGCTTTTAAACGTCCAAAGGCACATTCTACCACCATTTTATGCACTTGCTCAGCCTATAGTTGAACTGCTCCTTACTACTGTCCAGGCTTCATGAGCCATGGGAGCAAGGGGTAGGCTGGGGTAGGTGCGACCGCGCGGTACTGCCGACTGGGAGAGCAGCCTGAGGCAGAAGCCTCCAGCTGGCATGATATTCCAGGCAGGACTGAATCTCCATTAGACGAAACTTAAAGAAGAGAATGACCTGGAGTCATTCCAATTTTTGTCCAGGTGCCCCCGACCGACCTCACTGAGGCCGGCCAGGAGCACCCATGTCTTCCCAGGTGCCCCCGACCAACCTAACTGAGGTCGGCCAGGAGCACCCACGGGACGACGACGACGGCTAGCAGTTGTATTGTACCGTCTGCCGTCCGCAAGGCAAGGCAANCGAGGCCGGCCAGGAGTACCCATGTCTTCCCAGGCGCCCCCGACCAACCTAACTGAGGTCGGCCAGGAGCACCCACGGGACGACGACGGCTAGCAGTTGTATTGTACCGTCTGCCGTCCGCAAGGCAAGGGGATGCTGCTGTGTAGCACTGCAGTACCGCGTCTGCCAGCGGCACCCAGGAGACATACGGTGACAGTGAGCTGCAAAGCTCACTTTCCCAGTGCAGTGTTTGCTCAGCCTTGCAAGCCTCTCTGAGCACACTAGCACCTTTAGATCTGATTCTATATTAGGGCCATAAACGATGCACTTTTGCCTGTCATCTCTGTATTGGGTGTTTTTTAATGACGAAAACACAGCTGTAGTAATAAAGTGCCAGCCTAAAAATAGCACATAAGGGAACCATTCAACTTACACTAGTAACATTTGAAGGAGCTCTGTACAAATGTGTAAATGGTCCCAACCATCAGTATGAGATTAGGTTTCACACACACTCTCTCTCTCTCACACACACACCACATCCTTGCTATTAAGAAACCTCCGGATAAACCAGTTTTCAAACAAACACAGGAAACGTAGCCACACATCTTCTATTCATTTTAACAACTGTCCTGGGTCATTGCTCCAATTCCAGCCTGATGCAAATCACAGCTTACCGTGGCTGTACTAAGGGTTTGAACCAGTGCAGCTACACCGGTGGCTGAAACTGGGGTAAGTCTCCAGCATTCACCACAATTATACCCCCTACTTTGCCCTGAAATTTTCAAACAGGAAAATGTTATAACAGAGGTGGAGTCACTTTGAGGATATTCCCTTATGGAGACAGAAGTCACACGGGAGGAGATCTGGTTTTAAAAAAAAAATTGACACATGAGAGTGCAACTTGTTCTGCATAGTTTTTGTCTTGCTTTAGAAATAGATATGGGTAAAATGGTGCAAATCCCTAGTGTGGACAATTATACTGAAATATAAGTTAACATATTCCCCTAAATGTAGAGCTGTAAAGCAGTCAGGGACCAATAATTTATTCCTATGAGCTGGTCAGTTATTGAGATTGAGAGTCGTTCCATTTTCCCAGCATCTGTGAAAGACTTCAGGCCCTGGGGGAGGGAGGGCAGGCAGAGAGGGATAGGGTGTGCCAAGCTTCTAGCTCTGGCAGGTGTTATGAGTGTGCAGGAAATTTGACATGTCTGGGACTCGCAACAATATTACTGGTGCCCAAAAGAATCCATTTTCCATTTGGGACAAACGTTCCTGTATACCAGCACCAGTGCTACCAATTACTGTCAATATACATTGGTGCTCCAACACAGTCTGTATTCTGTGGCTGGAAGCAATAGAGTGATAGGTGAACCGGGGACACCCAAGAAGCTGGCAGCTGCTTTTCCGTGTACTGTGGCAGCAGCAGAAGCTTCCTACAGTGACGGAGGAAATCTGGCATCTATCCCCACAGCCTGATGTTCCTCTGCTCTCCATGCTGCTTGCTCCAATCCTCCCATCACAAACAATCTGATGGGAGAGGGGCAGCCCTTGAAGCTTGACTATTCCCACTGGGCAGGAGCCATAGGACACCTCCTTGCTTTCAGATGAACCCAAATTCGACAGGCGTTACTGGGTAGGGATTTACATTCGAGATGCCACTGTCTACTCTTGCCCATATATGCTAAGGCCCATCGGGCGGGGTGCTATATAAGCACATAATGGGATACAGTCTCTGTCCTGAAGAGCTTGCAGTCTAAAAAAGCCAAGATAGATAATGGATTGAAGGGCAAACAGAGGTGAAGTGACTTGCACAAGGTCAGAGATCTCCAGAATCCCAATCCAGGGCCCTGTTCCTTAGACCATGGTGCCTCCCACATGCTAGTATTCTGACATTGTCCATATATACTGTGCCACTAATAATCACAATACTTGGTACTTTTATATAAGCTCCTTTCACTTGAGTATCTCAAAGCACTTTACAAACATTAAGCAAGTCTGTACACACTTGTGTGAGGTAGGCTGTTAGCATCATCATCTCCATTAAACAGGTGGAGAAACTGAGGCACGGACAGGTTAAGTGACTTGCTCAAGGCCTCACAAGGTGAGTCAGTGCTAGAGCTGAGAATAGCACTCAAGAGTTGTGACTACCACTGCCACGGTCCACTGCTCTTCTGGTACACCCATGCATTCCAGTTCCAGTACATACAACACCAATGCCAAACCCCAATAGCCAAATGTGACTGAACCAAGACACTATGGACCTTTCCAATCAGGAGCCCCACCAAAGTCATCTTTTTTTGCCCCTTCAAGTAACAGTTCACTGACTTTCAGGAAAAAAGGTTATTTCAGAAGCAGATTACTGTCAATTGAGCAATTACTAGCTTCTCATTATCTGTAATGGCTCGTTAGCCTCTCAAATATTTCTGTTGTGGTTTACAGCTGCTTGCAATAACTGGAGGCAAAAATCTCACAAGAACTTCTGGGAAGCCTGCTGACTATGGCCTGGAATTCACTTTATGTTTCAGTGTCGTTATCCATTGGACAAGGCGACATTAGGTCTGAGAAAATGAATAGCCTCCTGAAGGGAGGAACATGGCACTGTTCTAGTATACCCCAATTTGTGTAGAGCTATTAAGAGGAAGGTATTAATATGTTGCCCCACCACCACCTGTTCCCAATTCATGTAGGACGTGAGTCTCAGCTACAGAGCCTGGCTCTTTAGCTCAAGCTGTAGAAACTCATGCTTTCACCCTAAAGGTCCCTGGTACAGTTCCTGGGGTGTTAGCCAAAATGGCAGTTGCGACACTAGCACAAACAGGAAGCAAAGACGGGGGAGGCTGAAGGTACAGTAGCAAAAGTTACTCATTATGGCAAATGACTGATGGTGAAGGGAGGAAAGGTGGCTGACTGCTCACCCTCTCCACTGCTATGTAAAATCTATACAGGTAACTCTTATTGGTGACCGCTGGGCCAGACCCTCGGGTGGAGTAAATAGTTGTATCTCCATTGACTTCAGCCTACAATGCAGCATTATCCTTGTCTGTTAAGTTTAAAAGTCTCCAAAATCTTATTTGCTTTTCTGGATTCTTTACAGGAGACTAGTGGGTTGCAACGGCAAGAAGCCAACGTAAACACCAAGGCCATGACTTGCAGTTAAATGAGAGAAAACGCTATCAGCAGTGCTACTGGAGGATGAGCACCAAACTGAAGCAGACGAGAGTAAAAAATCACTGCTAAAATCATAAAGGAAGGTCAGCTATTCAGAGAATTTCCTGCCTTTCAGCCCATAAAGTCAACCGCAGCCCTGCACATTCGCAGAAGAGGGATTAAGGATTAATTCCTCGGAACAGCTTAGAAGTCGCTCTTCAGTAAATACCACCATACATTTTAAATTCAAACCCAAAGAAAACAGGACTTGATAACGGAAAAGCAGACTAACTGGTGCCACTTCTGGGGCAAAGAGAAATACTGAATGACAAACACGGGCTCATTACCGGAAACAATGGGATGGAAGCTTTATTTATTTTCTTGCTCAGCAGCAAACACAGCACTAGATTCAGGACAGCCCATTGAACTAGTGGAAGGGGCACTTGGGAGATGGAGAAGGAAAATGCTGTGGGTCTAGCATGAGGCTGTTAGTTTAGTGGCAAGAGAGTGGCAGGCATGGAGTGGCAGCCTGACTCTGCCACACACCTTCCTGTGTTATCTCGACTAACTCATTGACTCTGCCTCAGTTCCCCATCTGTAACATAAGGAGGAGAATACTCTTTGTTCCCCATCCTTTGTCTGCTTGTCTAACTGGGCTGCAAGCTCTTTCAGCCAGAGACTGTCTCTACTTAGTGTACAAGGCCAAGCACAATGGAGCCTTGATCTCGACTGAGGTCCTTCGCTGCTACAGTAGTACAATTAAGTGTAAGAACCCGATACCTTTGGATTTAGAGCCCCAGAAGGTTCCCAGAGGCAAAAAGGAATTTTAAAAAAAGGATAAATTCTAATCCAGGGCAGACTGATTGATATTCCACATGTAAATCTGCTCACTGGTGTAAGAATGGAGTGACCAGCTCTTCCAAACGAAAAACCAGGACATCTGTCTCAGGGGCAGGTGTGCCAGGAAGGGTTTTGGGAAAGCAGGGAAGAGTGACCGCAGGTGGCTACTCCTTTCTTCCCCCTACCCCTCCTCAGCATTCCAGTTTTTCAGGGTTTTCGGTCACCCCATGAGAGAGGGCAATTTGATGATCATGATGATTACAGCCAAATCTCATGCTCCTACTGACAGCAAGAAACAAAGGGAAAACACAGGCAGCCTGGAAGTGGAAAGGTGGTCATCAGCAATTAAACTATAAATCAGTGCCCTGTGCACATGAAGTGAAGAGTGACAGTTCAAGACAATCTACACTTCCCCCCACCCTAGGCATACAAAGATTATCTTTGATAAACAAAAATTAAATGCATAGTAGCTCCTAGCCTTGAGCTGCTTGGCTGACACCATGAGGGCCTAGTCATGTAGACATTGCGGGCTAGATTCATGGTTGTGGCTGAGAGCCATTCAGCATGGCTCACAATTGAAGTGAGGGAAAGCAAAGGTCACTTGAAGCCACTTCTGGGTTACTGGGTTTCTTGGTCTGGCACAATGTGGAGCAGCCTGAAGGCTTCTCTAAACTACACTCAAACACAACAGCCTCCAAGAGACCATCTGGCAGCTGGAGTGTTGCAACCTCTGCCTGTCATGGCTAAGGTTGTGAGAGGGTGCAGCGTAGAACCATTTTGGCTGCTTAACACAGCCCAAGGATTCTCCTCTCCTGAGGATCATATTATCACTTCAGATACCCCATAATGGGAGAATCTTTAGCTGGCTAGAGTCCCACCCTTTGTGGTGGCAGGCTAGCCCAATGCACCAAAGCCTGGTGGAGATTCTGGCATAAAATGTTTATAGAAACATTTTCAAATAATGAACGCTTCATAAAAATCTAACTCTCTCAACGGCTAATGTGGACACAGAAAAGAGGGCTACATTTCTTTAAAAATTATTAGATATGGACAATTAGCCTAGTTCTAACCCAGAATATTCCAAGTTTACAGACATTCTAGCTGCATTCACTCACACCAAGGCCACATTTGGTCCAGTATAGTCACTAGCACAGCAGAAGTAGTTAGAGATAGAGAGCTGGACATTTACTAGCTCAGTTCCTAAAGGATGAATATACTGCCTATTGCCATAATTCATGTCACCTCAGGGGAAATTCAAAGCGGTATGCCATGTCATACTGTGCATTCACGACCCTTTGAAGAACTGGCCGTTTTTGTTGTGATTGCAACCAAAGTCCCCAGCTTAATAGCAGATGGGTCTCATTGGTCAGTGCTGCAATGCACTGAGGGCAACACCCCCAAATCACCTTTCATATTGCTGAGAAGGGTGTGGGCTGACTTCTTTTTGACGCAGATTCTCTCTCTGCCTCCCCAGCCACCCTCAGTTTGGCACAAGAGCTTGAAAGCAGATGTAATGGAAAAAACAGCAAATCCCACCTCCCTTTTTCCTGTGGAATTATTATTTATATATAGTATACTGCTTATAGCAACACCCTTAGCAGCAATGAAAGGCGTTCTTATACGTGGAAAGTACAGTAGTGTGGAACATCTCGTACTGCAGCAGCTACTCAACTCTCTTTGCAGCTTGCATCCTCTTTCACGGTTCTCTTCAAACTACCTCAGCAGCTGTTTGCATTGTATACTGAATTTTCATGCACAGAGACTCCAAAACAGTTTGATTAGCACCAGGCTCACGAAAAGACCTCTAGTACACTAAGGGCACTGGCCAATGCGAGATAATTGCAGCATCCCCTTGTATTTTCAAGCTGAACTAATCGCAATTGTTGTGCAATGGGGCACTGGTCCATCACCAGGGCCCTGAGCACTACTGTAATACAAATAAACAAATAATACATAATAATAGGGGAGGCCTTGCTGACCCTGGCTTATACCTAGTGAAATATAGGAAGGAGTCACTAACAGGAAGCAGGAGGTATATTTAAAAAGGAGGGAGAGGAAATAGGTGTCTCAATATTTAAAGTATTCTTATAAACAGGACAAATCCCAGGAAAATTATTGGAGTGTATTATGTCCTTGTAACTGGAGATAAGATGAGCAAAACCAGGTTTGAAAAACCTCATCAGGTGGGGTTTTGTGCTTTAAAATCCAAACCAGAGATGGCTTGGATCTGGTTCTTATTTTATCTGAGCCCACAAAGCTCAGAGGAATTAAGCAGAGGGTTGGATGAATGGTTCCAATTTTGGCTTTTCTTTAAATTAACATTGCTATGTCAGGGTCCATATAAAGTAGTGATGATTTTATATCTATATAGGAATATAGGATTTATATATCATGGCATTAAACTCCATCACTTTTGTTAAATTAACAAAGGCTAGCTTTACCTACATACATTAAATGCCAAGCACATTGCCGGTCTGTCTCTCATAACTTATAACTCTCTCGTAACTCTCATTGCACCTGTAATGCTGCAGTGCAGACCTGAAATAAGGAGAGCAGGAGACAAGCTGATGAAATAGTGGGGGAATTCCCATAAGGTTGGAATGCAGACTCTAAGCCAGGGAGCAAGGCACAGCAAAAGAGATGGGACAAACAGAGGTACAAGCTTCTATAGAGAAGGGAAAGTGTAAGAATTCCTATAAGCAGCAAAGGTCTGAGCCAGAATGAAGAATACTGTTGGAGGTGGGAAACAAATACAAATAACCGTAGTGCTATCTTAGCACAGGGTGCGATGCAAACTGCTCCTGCCTTCTCTCCATTCATGTTTCAGCCCCACCAGTGGTGCACCCACTCTCTGCGGCTAGAGAATTGAATGTCAGTACTTGCCAGCTGGTCAAAAATACGGATCTCTCCTATCCCCAGATACTCCAAAATAGATAATTAGATCAGAGTATGTGTCTGGTGCCCACTGCCTAAACCAATAGGAGTAAATGGAGTTACACCTGTGTAACCTAGAGTAATGCAGCGTTGAATCAGCCCCTTAAAATGTGTGCATGCACTTTTATACTTCAGACGGCATTTCTATGCATATGATGATGTGTATCCTCCGATAGCTAACATCCCTGCTGATTATCCCTACTGAACCTTTGAGCTGTCTGAAATCCATCTGTCACGCATATTCAATATACTCACACAGTGGCAGCATGGCTGAGTTGGTAGCACGCTCTCCTTTTGGCCATTATGATGTGGTGTCAGTCCCATTCCAGGACTTGGCCTCACAACCAGTGCTAACCATGATGTGCAGTGCTAAATTGCTGCTGCACTGTTGCCATCCTTTAAATGTGACATTTAACTGTGGTCTAGTCTCTGGTGGGGTTCAAGCCGGACGTTAAAGATCCTGGGCAAGATTCTATGCTGGTGTCAATTGGTGCAGCTCCATTGAAGTCAACGAAGCTGTGATGTAGTTGACACTAGCATAAGCTTTGGTGACCTATAGTGATTTTTCAAAAAGAGTAGGGAATAAACACATTTCCTTCTGAAACCAAGGCAGTGCAGGAGCTATTACTGAATGCACAGTCTCTGCATCAGTCTTTAACTCATAGCTTTGTAAAATACTTGGGGAAAACAGTGTAGGAAAGATGCAATGTAAAACGAATTTCAATCTGTTCTAACTAATATTTTGATCACTAAAATAAACCTCAGCACCAAAAATATGGAGCATACTATACATGTAGTATGATCTTTTAGTAATTTTCTTTCTATCTGTCCAGTAAATGTGGAAGAAAAAAAAAAGGGATGATTCTAATGTCTGTGCCTTATTTCAGTCAAAATAACAGAGAGAGATTATGCTAAAACAGATGCTGGCCAGTTTCAGAGTGAGATCAAATAGAAACATTAGCAACTTGGGAAGCAAAAATTTAACATAATCCTTTTTGAAATTATAAAATAAAGATGGCTGATCCTCTCTCCTTCTTTTTCACCCACTATCTCGCCTTTTTATTTTGACAGTAAGCCTAATGGAAAACACCAACCACCAAGCTGGGTTACTGAAACACACAACAACAAAGGGAAAGGAAGAAGGCAGCTTTACAGATTTTTCAGGTTACTGCCTCTGTAACAATATACTCTTTCATTCCTTCTATTTCTCCTCCCTCCCCCTTCGTCTATGTGCATGTTCTGTGGTCTAATAGTTGGAAACCAGAAAGTCACTTGGAAGATAAATGGGTCCCAGGGAGCTAATAGCTCTGAAGTTATTCAAATTTTCTTCTAGAAATTTCTTCTGCATTCCTTATTTGTGCCAGGAGCCCTTACTTATTAGAGGAGTCCCATTTTAGTCAATGGGATTCCTCTCCCAGTAAGGGCTATCCTGATGAATAAGGTTTGCAGGATTAGAACCACAGTTTGCTGGTCTCTTAACAATACTTGGGTGGGGAATGACGCGGTTTCATCTGTGCTTGATTGCAGGGGTGGGAGAGATAGCAGGGAGATGCTGAAGCAGAGGCTATGGTACATTAGTCTGCCTGCTAGCTAGCAGCCATGAAGCAAAATGGATTTAAACTCTCTTCAGTGGCCAGGATTGCTGTGTGTGTGCCTGCTCACCTTACCAGAGCGAAGACTCAAATCCAGACCCCTGTGGTACACAGGCCAATGCTCTATCAGGTATGCAAAAAGCCTGCCAGTGACCATGCCAGCAAGAGCTGTGCTGCACTTCTCTGACCTTAAAGTCACTCTTTGAATATCTGACATCACCCACCCGATCTTGTGTTTCCACCCCCAATATTAACATTTAGCTGCTAATGAGATTTTTAGACCGGGGGAAATCAGGTTTTATATAGAAACAGAGGAATTGCCACACGGGATCAGACCTGTGTCCATCTAGTTCAGTGTCCTGTCTCCAGCAGCACAAGGTGACATCAGAGGAAGGTGCAAGGAGGCCTACAATAGGTAATTATGGGGTCACTGACTCCAGGGAAAGGTTCTGCCTAACCCCCGTTGGTTAGGGGTTGACTTGTGGCTTGAAGCGTGAGTTGATTTTCCTTCCAACACTCTCTTTAAAAACATTTCACTATTAGAACTATGGATATTCCCATTACCCACATAAATGTCTAATCCTTCTTCAGGATTCCTGCTAAACTCTTGGTCTCAGCGATATCATGTGGCATTGAGTTCTGATGGCTAATTGTGTCCTGAGTGAATACAGTATTTTCTTTTGTCAACCTTAACTTTGCTGCCTTTCAGTTTTGTTGAATGTCCCCATGAAAAATAAATTAAGAAATTCATATATTGCTTTTTCTAGGGGGTTCCTATCACACCACTCTAAATCTGAAAGCTCTCTTCTGCCTTTGGCTCCCACTGAGATCCAGCTCAACACAGGACAGTTTCTTTACATTTATGAATCAAGGGGATTCAGAGACTGCATGCCAAGTCTGAGGTCTTGGATAGTTTATTTTCAGTGTCTCTTTCCCTGCCTAAATGCTCTAATTAGTTTGTTCATTTTGATAAGATTTGATGTGCCAGAGTCTGCTATCACCCTGCGGCTTCCTAAACAGTCTTCGGTATGCACGTCAAGCCATTCCTGAATTCCAGGACTGACAGATGAGGCAACATATGGATTATATGTATGTGTGAGAGAGACACGGCCAGATGAAGAGGAGGAGAGGTTGTTTCTGATGGCAGAAGACAGCCCAAACAATAGGGCCTCATCCAAAGTCTATTGATATGTACATAGGCAGGGCCGGCGCAACCCATTAGGCGACCTAGGCGGTCGCCTAGGGCGCTAAGATTTGGGGGGCGCCGGCCGCCCCGGTCGTCAGCATTATTTTGGTGGCGGGACCTTCCGCCGCCTCTGTCGGGGGCGGCATTTTGGGGGCGGGACCTTCCGCCGCCTCTGTCGGGGGCGCGGGGAGGGCCGCCCACAGTAATGGGGGGGGGCTCACAGGGGAACCGCTCCCCGCCCCAGATCACCTCCACTCTGCCTCCTCCGCTGAGCACACAGCCCCCGCTCTAATTCTCCTCCAATCGGCGCAGCAAGCCTGGGAGGGGAGGAGAATTAGAGCGGCGCCGGCGTGCTCAGCGGAGGAGGTGGAGCGAAGGTGAGCTGAGGCGGGCTCTCCGGGCGGGGTTGGCTGCCACGGGGGGAGGCTCCCCAGGCGGGGGTAGCTGCAGAGCGGGGGAGCTCCCCGGGCAGGGGGGTGGCGGGATGGCGGGCGGGGTTAGCTGCCGCGAAGGGGGGCTCCCCAGGCGGGGGTAGCTGCAGAGCGGGGGGGCTCCCCGGGCGGGGGGGGTGGCGGGATGGCGGGTGGGGTTAGCTGCCACGAGTGGGGGGATCCTCTGGTGGGCGGGGTTAGCTGGGGGCGGGGGCGCAAGGTGGAAGTTTCGCCTAGGGCGCGAAACTTCCTTGCACCNCGCTGGGAGGGTGGGAGAGGGGAGAAGCAGGACGCGGTGGCACGCTCGCGGAGGAGAGCGGCGGAGGCGGAGGTAAGCTGGAGCAGGGGGCGCGGGACGGGGAGCAGCACCCACCAATTTTTTTCCGTGGGTGCTCCAGCCCTGGAGCACCCACTGAGTTGGCGCCTATGGATATGTAAGTAGCTTTTGCCCTGCCCTTAACACTATGACAGGGAAAGGCAAAACAAATAAGATTTTTCAGATGAGCAGCTGTCTTATTGTGTCTCTGTACAGTGACTAGCACAACGGGGGTCCTTCTCAGCTGGGGCCTGTAGGCACTACCTGTAAAACAGTAGAAAGTTCTGCTTCCCAACAGCAAAACCATTCAAAATATCTGCAAGAGGTGGTTGATAAATGCAATTGTGTAAACCCCCCCCCCCCCCACACACACACATTCTATTTGGTGCTGTCTCGATTATTCTGAGTTTTTCCTCTCCTTGGGTGTCCATAACTCTGAAAGAAGGGAATGGCCACTCTCTGCACCTCATCAGTCCAGGGTTACTTCTTTCCCAACTTCCCAGCCATTTTTGCCTCAGTGTTGTGGATTTTTACTGCAAGCATATTTCCATTGGCTAAGAGGGGAAAGTGGATGACTTTCCAAGTCTCCTCACGGCAGCTATCTGTGCATCAATAAACTACGGCATCAGGAAACCCTGGAAAAACAGTTTGTGGGATGTGCCTCTACCCAACACTCAGCCCTGGGATTATGGCATGGCTTGTCCTTCACAAGGGCAACCTGTCTAGGAAACCACAGCGAACCACAACTAGAAGCCTCACGTTGGTTCAGAGCTTTTTTTGTTTTTGAAAAATGGATAAAACTAATTAGAGCATTTAGGCAGAGAGAGAGAGAGAAAGAGAGAGGCACTGAAAACAACCACAAATGAACTCTTCAAAACCTCAGACTTGGCATGCAGCCTGGGAATCCCCTTTAAGTGTACCCTGTTTATTCTTAAAGGGAGAGCTTTATATTTTGTTTTAAGCTGTCTGTTTGTGGTGGGGAAATAAGGCCTTTCATACTTAGCATCCATAACTATGGCAGTTGGCAGGGTATTTTGCTGCCTGATATGAATTGCATTTGTTATATAAATCTTGGGGGATTTAGTATTATATTCTCAATATTATGCCTTAGTTATGACTATTAGCCTGGGCCCAAGGGCTGTTGCTATTTACATAGTAATGAAGCATTGTTTCACAGAGGTTCTAAGGAAATCAACACACCAATGAATTTGGAAGTTTCATTTTTAAACTGGTTGCCCATTAAGTAGTGCAACCACAATAAATAGCAGCACTCACAATCTGAGGCCCAGGCAAAAGAATGAATGAGTTGTGGTGTGGCTGCAAAACTTTGCACGCAATTAATTGCAGGAGTAAAATTTTGCATGCAGATCTGAGGCCCTATTTTAAAAATTGGGGAAATTTTACATGTACACATACTAAGGCTACAGCAGTCATAGTAAAAAGAAAGGAAACATTTGATGACAAATAAATCAGTATTTGGATAAACACTGGAAAAGGTTTACAAGGAACTAACATACACTATGAAAAATCTATTATGCCAAAGGTTAAATTGTTTGACAGAAAGAAAATGCTTGTTTTACTGTAACTCAAGCAAAGGTGTAATGAAATGGGGAAACATTTACTAAATGCATCAAAAGAAAAGATGGCTACTATCCTGGCTCCACTGAAGTTACAGGGGCGGAGGCTTCACTGACGCTAGAGGAGGAGGAAGAGGAATCTCAGACTTTGAGGGCTTTATTATAAAACTTAATGAGCAGAACGGCTTTAAAAAAGAACTTCATAATTGGTTGAAAAGGGCAGAGAGGCATGAAAATTCTACCTTTTCCCCTGGTTCTTTTTGAATTTCAAAAATGTTTGACTAGTGCTGTCTTGTAGGGAGAAACCATGAGAGCCTTCAGGCTAGGAAAGAGAGGGAGATTTTGTTCATCTGTGCAGTAGGTAATATTTACATACTTTATCCTACAATCTTTGCATCATTGCAGTGGGATTTTTTTCTCTTAGTATCAGACTAATGTGCATTTGGATGTGCACGTATTGTTTGTTTTGTGATTTTCGGTTTATGTTCTATCATGGAGTTCTTTATGCCTTTTCCACTCACCCATTTCTTTCAATTGTCAGATGCTATTTTAACACATACTGGCTGTAGAGATAGCATCTGAATGAGAAGAGAGTTTGAGTCACTTTAAACTCCACTGTCTGACAGGTTATGGATAGAACAATGGGCCTCACAAACAGATTAATCACAGTCCTAATGATTTAGATTTCAAGCATCCCCAAGTACTGTATTTGCACTAGACTGAACACACCATCAGTGCTCAGCAAATAAATAGCATTATTTGCATTGCAGTAGCCACGGGAAGGGCAAGCCACGCCATAGTCTCAGGGCTGTTTGTTAGGCATCCTTGTACTAGCTGCTGTATAAACATCTGTATAAAAAGATGGTCCCTGTCCCCAGGACCTTACACTCTAAGCATAAGATGAGAGATAACTGGGGCATACAACTGATGGGGTGTGGGGAGCACAAGGTAAAAGTAAGGCAATTATGATCATCATGACAAACAGCATTGCATGATGCCTCAATGGAAAAACTAATACATTCATGACTGATGATTGAAAGGTTCCACCAAAATAACCTACAGGACATTACCAGTTAACTTGAATTTTAAGGTTACCTCTATTAGCACATTGCAAACTGGTGTTAAATTTAACAGGCAGTTCTATGGCAAACATTAACACAGTCGGGTGAGACACCCTCCTACCACTTTTAGTGGACTTTCAAGCCTTTAGAATCAGCATCGTTAATCATTAGCAAATCTTTTCATCTCAACGGAAGACTGCCTACTTGTAAGGCAATCTTTGACTAAGAGCTGAGAGGGTGGCTACAGGCACATCAATACAGTTGTGCTGACAATACAGGGCTTCATGGCATGTGTTTCCCACCAACCAAAAGTAGTGAAACTACTTCCATCTCCTCTCTTCATCAAAGTGGAATCAGAGTACAGGAAAGGTCCCATAAACAGAAGCGAAATCAGTGAGCTGGAATAGGTAATTCCCTGACAGTGTAAAAGGATGAGAATTATTAACAAAATAATCTCTTCAGTTCTTTCATTGGCATGTTTTGAAATTCACTAGAGTTGCAAAAATGCTAAGAGCAGGAACACCTCAAGGAATGTAATGAGCTAACAGAATAAGCAACCAATTTGCTTTGGCTCTGTAAGGACCCTGTAGACCCCAATTAGAGGGTCTTGTGAGGGGAGCAGACAGGAGGGGCTTATAGAAGAAAGGAGATCTGCTCAGATCTCAGCTCTGAGCAAATCACAGCCACCAGACTGTTCAAAGAGCTCCACATCTGCTTCCTTCTTTAGCCTCCCAGCCAAGAATCTGTGAAGCCAGGTGGCAGCACTGGACTTTTACATTAGCTTGTCTCAAGGCAGGAAACGTCCCATGCCCTGCTGGTGTTACACACACCACACCTCAAGTGTTGGCTACAGGCATCAACCATGGCTAGCTGAAAGTAGAAGAGGGAAGTATACCAGGATATTTTAATTAAATATATCAGAGATGCTCTAAATTAACCTAGCTGGGGGTTCTGTGCCAGGAGCCTGAGGGATGCCCCTTCTTCGCATAGCCTGATGCAAATGGCAGTCACCTTCACTTTTAACTCACATGAAATTATAGGTTTCATCTGTATTCAAGCAGCCTCATGTCAACCTCTCATCACTTCAGCCATGATTTTGCCACTCTTGCTCATGTTAGGTAGTATCCTGTTACTTAAAGAGCACCAGCGAAGTCAATGGGATTAATCCTGCTCCCATTATGGTCAATGTCAACATTCCAGTTAACTTTAGCTGTGCAAAGAGGGTGCAGGGAAGGTTGTGTTACACATTCCAGCATGTGTTATATTATAGACTATATTAGCTGTCAAATACTTCATCATGGTAAAAGACCTGATTCTCCACCCTCTTACATAGCTGTAAGTCAGAAGTGATTCCTTTTTAAGTCAATGGAGTTACACTAGTGCAAACCTGGTGTGAGAGGAAAAGTGGGCCTACATTTTAAGTGAAGAGGATGGGGGCAGAGTTAAGACAGAGATGTCAATCTTAACACAGCATTTCCTGGCTACTGAGCAATTCTGAACTTTAACAGTGGATTAAGACTGATTTAGATTTCAGTCTGAATGCTATTTCTTGTCTTTACAAAATAAATAAATATATCTCATGTTCCTATTATTTTAAAACTAATACACTTTTCTGCTGTCAGTTTAAAGTCATCTTGAGAAAACCTTTTATGCAACAACAACAAAGCAATTTATTTGAATTCTCATTCAAGCACCAGACAAAAACACATATTTTTCACATTCATTAAAACTTAACAGTCTAATTCCTGAGAAACACTACAATTATAATTAAAACAGCAAAATGCCCTGATTTGAAATATTTTATTAGTCACAAAACATGATCTGCACTCTGTGTTTGGGCTATAAAAAAATTACTACATTCAGATTTGCAAATTGATATTATCCCTTTTATGAAGAGTTGACCGAGACAAAAAGTCACCCTAAGTGCAATGTGGCAAAACGAAAACAGAAAGACAACTAAGTGAGCCTTTTGTATCAGCTGGAACTTATTAAACTTCCAAAATTGTAACAACTACTGAAATAAATTAGTAGAAATAACGTATGCAGTGTTGTTGTAGCTATATCAGTCCCAGGATATTAGACAGACACAGTGGGTGAGGTAATATCTGTTATTGGACCAACTTCAGTTATCTCTCTCACCTACTAAAGCTGATCCACTGAAGTTACCTCACTCACTTTGTCTCTCTGGAAACAATGTATACTTTTAAAAGCTAATTAAAAAGCCAGTTTAATGTCCACAAAGTGAACTGAACTTAAATAAAGTATGACGGTACCTATCTTTTTAATTATTTCATCCCTGCTCCTACATGTTCCAGATACATCATGACACACTGCACACCCACTTGTGCCCAACATTCTAGGTATTTCCCATATTATGCACTTGCTGCAATACCACATAGTCTGGTATATCCCCAAGTTTCAATATATTGTGCTTCTGAATTTTCTAGGTACATCCTGAACTATCACACTTATTCTTTACCAACTGTTCTAGAGACAGCCCCATAATCATAGAATCATAGAACTGGAAGGGGCCTCGGGAGATCATCTAGTCCAATCCCCTGCACTCATGGCAGGACTAAGTATTATCTAGACCATTCCTGACAGGTGTTTGTCTAATCTGCTCTTAAAAATCTCCAATGATGGAGATTCCACAACCTCCCTAGGCAATTTATTCCAGTGCTTAACCACCCTGACAGTTAAGAAGTTTTTCCTAATGTCCAACCTAAACCTCTCTTGCTGCAATTTAAGACCATTGCTTCTTGTCCTATCCTCAGAGGTTAAGAAGAACAATTTTTCTCCCTCCTCCTTGTAACAACCTTTTATGTACTTGAAAATTATTATCATGTCCCCTTTCAGTCTTCTCTTTTCCAGACTAAACAAACCCAGTTTTTTCAATCTTCCCTCATAGGTCATGTTTTCTAGACCTTTAATCATTTTTGTTGCTCTTCTCTGGACTTTCTCCAATTTGTCCACATCTTTCCTGAAATGTGGTGCCCAGAACTGGACACAATACTCCAGTTGATGTCTAATCAGCACGGAGTAGAGCAGAAGAATTACTTCTCGTGTCTTGCTTACTACACTCCTACTTACACATCCCAGAATGATGTCTGCTTTTTTTGCAACAGTGTTACACTGTTGACTCATACTTAGCTTGTGGTCCACTATGACCCCCAGATCCCTTTCCCCAGTACTCCTTCCTAGGCAATCATTTCCCATTTTGTATGTGTGCAACTGATTGTTCCTTCCTAAGTGGAGTACTTTGCATTTGTCCTTATTGAATTTCATCCTATTTACTTCAGACCATTTCTTCAGTTTATCCATATCATTTTGAATTTTAATCCTATCCTCAAAGCACTTGCAACCCCTCCCAGCTTGGTATTGTCCACATACTTGATAAGTGTATTCTTTATGCCATTATCTAAATCATTGATGAAGATATTGAACAGAATCATACCCAAAACTGATCCCTGCAGGACCCCACTCATTATGCCCTTCCAGCATGACTGTGAACCACTGATAACTACTCTCTGGGAACGGTTTTCCAACCAGTTTTGCACCCACCTTATAGTAGCTCCATCTAGGTTGCATTCCCCTAGTTTGTTTATGAGAAGGTATCAAAGCTTTACTAAAGTCAAGATATACCATGTCTACCATTTCCCCCCTATCCACAAGGCTTGTTACCCTGTCAAAGAAAGCTATCAGGTTGGTTTGACACAATTTGTTCTTGACAAATCCACGCTGACTGTTACTTATCACCTTATTATCTTCTAGATGTTTGCAAATTGATTGCTTAATTATTTGCCTCATTATCTTTCTGGGTACAGAAGTTAAGCTGACTGGTCTATAATTCCCCGGGTTGTCCTTATTTCCCTTTTTATAGATGGACACTATATTTGCCCTTTTCCAGTATTCTGGAATCTCTCCCGTCTTCCATGACTTTTCAAAGATAATCGCTAATGGCTCAGATATCTCCTCAGTCAGCTCCTTGAGTATTCTAGGATGCATTTCATCAGGCCCTCGTGAGTTAACATCTAATTTGTCTAAGTAATTTTTAACTTGTTCTTTTCCTATTTTAGCCTCTGATTCTACCTCATTTTCACTGACATTCACTATGTTAGATGACCAATCATCACCAACCTTCTTGGTGAAAACCGAAACAAAGAAGTCATTAAGCATCTCTGCCATTTCCACATTTTCTGTTATTATTTCCTCCACCCCTCATTGAGTAATGGGCCTACCCTGTCCTTGGTCTTCCTCTTGCTTCTAATGTATTTGAAGAATGTTTTCTTGTCACCCTTTATATCTCTAGCTAGTTTGATCTTGTTTTGTGCCTTGGCCTTTCTAATTTTGTCCCTAATGAACTTGCTGTGCTTCTAAATACTCATGTATCTTAACAATTAATGGAACAACAATAGAAAAGGAGGTGTGCAGCAGTAAAATGTTAAAATGGGCATTATACATTCTTGTTAGCATTTACTTAATAGATTTTAAAGCCAGAGTGGACCATTTAGTCTTCTAGACCAGTGCTTCTCAAAGCCGGTCCGCCGCTTGTTCAGGGAAAGCCCCTGGTGGTCCGGGCCAGTTTGTTTACCTGCCGCATCAGCAGGTTCGGCTGATCGCGGCTCCCGCTGGCCACAGTTCGCTGCTCCAGGCCAATGGGGGCTGCGGGAAGCGGCGCAGGCTGAGGGATGTGCTTTCCCTGAACAAGCAGTGGCCTGACTTTGAGAAGAACTGTTCTAGACTGACCCCTCCTGCATAGCACAGGCCACAGTTTCACCCAGTGATTCCTGTATCTACTCCAATGGGCTGTGGTTAAATAAGAACATATCTTTTAGATGTTGTTTGCATTCTTATTGTAGCAATAAGAAGAGCTCTGAGAAGTTGTCTTTTGTAGCAGAAGTTGGTCCAATAAAGATACTACTTCACCCACCTTCTTTCATATCTTTTAGACAGGCATCCAGTCTTGATTTAAAGACTGCAAGAGATGGAGACTTTACCATATCCTTTGTTAATCTGTATCAATAGTTTCTTACTCTCCTGTTCCATTTGCCACACATCCCCCATGTAAACAGTAGTCCTTACTGAAACGGAGGAACACTGAGATCAGTAGAACATGTCCACTACCACAAATTATCTGGCCAAATACAGACTCATGTGTGTCAGACATGACAAGTCCATGCAACTATGCTCTAGATCAGGGGTCAGCAACCTTTCAGGAGTGGTGTGCCTAGTCTTCATTTATTCACTCTAATTTAAGGTTGTGTGTGCCAGTCATACATTTTAACGTTTTNGGGACATAACACTTTCCAAGATAAAGGTTAAAAGTCAGAAATAAAGCTCCATGCATGTTTAATTTGAAAATAAATTTATAAGAGGGACACAACAGCACAGAATACACGAATGTGTGACCCCAACACACACCTAATCAAGTGAGAAAGGCATTCTGCTGAGTTCATTGCCTTAAAAAGAACATGAACACACACACAAATGTAGTTTTCTGGGGACATTCCCTCCAGATTTTGATCAGGACCTTAGAACAACTAATGAAGAGACTCACCATCAGACAATCTATCACACTGTATGTGGGGCAGGAACTTGGAGGCCTGAGTCTTGACTGCCTTGCACTTTCTGGGGTCATTTAGAACTGTGCAAAATAGGTGTATAACACTACCGTTGGAATTGGTAGCATTTTACATCCACTTTGCCCAGATGTAAATGACTACAGAAGGTGAAAAGCAGAGGTGAATCAGGCCTTAAGAGTTTGAATAGTGCTGTTGAACCCTCACACAGTGTTGATATAATCAATAAAGCTCATAGTGATATATTTCATTACCCAGACCTGGTCTACACTAGAAAATTAGGTCAGTTTAACTACATCACTCAGTGGTGTGATAAATCCACACCCCTCAGTGGCATAGTTATGCCAACCTAAGTCCCCATCTTCCATCAACCTAGCTACCGCCTTTCAGGGAGGTAGATTACCTATGACAATTGGAAAACGCCTCCCATCAGCATAGGTAACATCTGCAGTGTTTCATCTGTAGACAAGCGCTGAGTCCGAGTGCTTTAATTCAAAGTAATCTCAATAACCTGTAACTCACCAACAGAATTTTTTTTTTTTTTTTAAAGAGCTCTCTTTCTTCCACCCTTACCTCATAGGATGGTACTCAAAGTTTTCTAGAATCAATAATTCCTTGGCTCACTAGAGAAAAGAGCTCTGTACAGTAAGTGAATGACTCAGCGATTGGTAATGAGAAAGCAATTGTTAATTAATTAATAGTGACGCACGGAGCAGCAAAGTTCAGAGCTGAATTCCCTGGAACCCAAGGTTGTTTGGACCTGGGGTTTGGCTTCATGCCCCTACTCTAATAACTGTGCGAAAACGCAAACTTCATTTCTATTTGCCTAGTACTGTAATTTCCCAAACAGGCGCTGCTGTATTTAGCCTGGCCTCTGACCCAAAGAGGGTTGTGTCAGGCAAGAGCAGAAACATCTCAGTAAAGAAATGGCAGCAGGCAGCAAGTACATGCTCTGATGCTTGCTTTGTATTTTTCTCAGATGGATACACTATTTAAGGGAGACTCCTTATGTTTTGTCTTTCAAGTTAATTAACTGCCCATCTACTTGGCATGCAAAAAAGCCAATCTTCTTTCTATTTGTTGCACGACAATCACTAGGCCCATTAAAAGAGAGAGATAATTTATTTCACATTTCTGGTATATTAGGACTTTTGTGGTAATTTAATCTGTTTGCGTTTTGTAGTAAGAGAAAAGTGAAATGTTAAACCGAGAGTCAAGGAAACTGCAGCAGCCGAAGTGCAATAAAGCACGTTTAAACTAAACACTTCTAAACAAGCTATACTGAGGCTACTGCAACTTGGAAGGATGGAATTGTGGTTAAGGCTCTGGACTAGGATTCAGGAGATCTGGGAACAATTCCTAGCTATCCCTGTATGATGTTAGGCAGGTCACTTTGGACCCAATACATCGCTACCCCAGGCCAAGTCCTTAATTTGTGCCAGGGCTTCCCAGGGCTGAACCTCAGCCCCTTTGGGCTTGACAGTTCATAGCTCTGGCAATCTCTGGGTTTGCCACATCAGTTACAAAAGTAAAAAAAATTGCTTGAGCTGCCCAGGCCCGTTCAGCTAGGCTGGCAGAATGGGGACATAGTGCAGACTAAAGACCTCTGTGCAACATTCTGAAGGCATTCCAGTGTGGGAAAGAGGTAGAGTAGGGATGGGCAAGAGGAGAGAAGATGTGAATCGGTTTTCAAAGTGGCCATGGCCATGACAAACTTGCACCTCAGTTAATTCACACGCCTGCAAGTCCCAGGGGGGCAATGAAACAGGGATGAAATTTAAAGCTTCTTGAGGCTGCACCAGGCTGTGGAAGAGGCATGTCCCCCTATCCCTGCATCACCACCTGTATCAGCACAAGGATTAATCTGCCCCCTCTGCACTCAGCTGTAAAATGGGGATAGCAAAACTGCCCTGCCTTACAGACGTGTTGGGAGGATAAATTTATTAGTGCTAGTGAGGCAGTCGGATACTTCAGTGATGATGGGGGCTGTATAAGTACCAACTTGGTAGTAAGACAACTCCGTCCTGGACAGTGACATACTCTGAACTGCACAATATATGTCACGACAAGAGGGAATTTCACTTTGTTGGGTCAAAGCACCTCATCTTCCCCCACTGAAGATCCTTCTGTTTCTTACTTCATTCCTCCTAACGCTGTAACGCTCCACACTGGGCTATCCTTCCTCCATCAAAGATGGGTTTTGGACTTGGAGGCAGCATTCACCAGAGCCTATCAACATCGCACTTGGGCAGATGGGTGGCTCAAGCGTGACTGCTACCTACAGGTCTTCTGGACTGTTCCCATATGGCCTCAGGATCCAGACTCCTGCTCCCCCATGACTGATGTTTTCTTATTCACACCTTTTTGTGGGCTTTGAAGTCATGGCAACATGTGTCACTCTCTCATATCCTAACCTCAAGAAGACATGGTTGTGGGACCCAGTAAAACACTTGGTAAAAAAATCAACTTATTGCCTTTAGTCCAAAATGTAAGTGCCAAAAACGAAGATGATCTTTATAAGGCCTCTTAGCAGCAAGCTTTCCTGAATCAAGCCTCACAACAAATTTAGAACAAACATGCACAAAGCACAGCAAAGAAACTAAAATGGGTTCTTCATCTGGCAGTTAGATCACTCTTCATATTTCACCAGTGTGGTGGCCCTTCAAGTATTTCTTCATTTTGTGTGTTAATTGGAAGCAGCAGCCCCCTCAAGCCTTTTGGTTTCACAATTGATGTGGTAAAATGAAGAATTCAGTTTCAAATCCCCACACACACCCCTTTTTTAAAAAAAATAAAAATTCCAAGTTTTCTTTTTAAGCCCCATCCGCCTTTCAGGCCAATTTCCACTCCCAGATGGCACATTTCACATGTCCAGTAAACTGATTTTTAAAATTACTTTTTATGAAGCTAGACAAAAGAATAAGAGTGGAAAAATTCAGTGAGTAGAAAATGGACTATTGTCTTGTGACCCCTCTGTGGTAGAAACAGGTATTCACAGAAGATGGGATAAAACTGTAGCCTAACATTAAACATTTTAAACTACAGTGATCAGAGGAATTTTGGCTAGGTTCATCATCGATATAATGTTGTGATCAGAGGGGATAACGTGTCAACATGCTGATTAATAACACAGAGTATGTTAATTCTACTCATGCCTTTTATCATAACTGATTTTCCAAGAGACAGTACATAGAGAAATAAACACCCAAAAGTGGTTGCCAACTCTCAGCCTGGCCTTAGCCATAGGCTTAGTAAGTGGCTTCCTAAAGTGTAATGTTTTATGTCTTGACTACGCACACTGGGAAAGGATACTCCCTTTGATAACTAAACTGTTTTATTGCAACTACACAAGCACCCCTGAAAGTAATACAACGGAAGGAGGCTTAGAAGAAAATATTTGCAGGTAGGAATAATAATAATACCACTTAGCTCTTATATAACACTTTTCATCAGTAAGTGAAATAATGAAATACTTACATGGAGCTCATTCTGCTCTGTATGGTGCCACATTTACAAGGCTGGTATAGTTATAGCAATTCTGGGGACTTATAGAACATTTCCATCCTTATGTAACCCAGGCATATTTGGCAGCACAAAGGGCCAGATTCAATTTTCTAGGGGGTCTTTCTGAAAACTTAAACAACATCTGCCTGAGTCCCTATCCAGAAACCTGAGAAACTATATACACCCCTCTGGGCACCCTTAAGTGTCTATACTCCCCATTCACAAGCACTGAGTTCCCAGGTTTAAAACAAAGAGAACTTAGGGGGGGGGGGGGTGGAGCGCACCAGGGGACAACAGACCAAACTAGGGCAAGCCAGCAATCAATAAATTAACAGTATCTATTTAACAAAACTCCCTCTCCCCAACCAGGGTATCTTTCCAGGAGTCCCAACCTCAGTCTTCCTCTTGCATTTGTGAGAGGCTAATACATTCTAGTCACTTCCCTCCTTCTCAGCTCCCCTACTCACCCTTCATTGTTCAGGGCTGGTGGAGTCCAAGAATTCTAGCAGACCAGTCTCCACCGCCCTAAAAGCAGGGCTGCCTGGGCTTCAGGGGCTCTGCCCTCTGACACAGCTGAAGTGATTTCAGCTTTGATTGCTGGATAGCAGGGAGCCCACACCAGAATCCCAGATAAGCTGCAGCTCAAGCCCCAGCTACCTGAGCACCATCACCTACTTTGAAGCAACCTTAGCTCAGCCTACCACCTCAAAACCATCTGCTGGCTTAAAGCTACCTCTGTACTAAGTCTTCAGAAAGTGATCCATGGTGCACATAGAAAGCTTTAACAGAGTCATTACAACTAACCAGGATTTCCTAATAAAAGGAGTCTTTTCCTTCATCTCCCTTCTATGAGCCTGCACCAGCATCCCTTACCTACCTGTACCAGACTGTAATCTGATCAGAGTGACCCCTTAGCCCAGGCACATTAGGTACAGATCTCTTGCCTTTCATTTCCCGCAACAGAGATAATAGCTTTATATTGCCCCAAAATGCAAGACTTAACTGCCCCAAACTGACACATAACTGAAATGCAAATGAGGCTGGACCCATTCAACCATTTCCCTTTGTTCACCAACAGTGGAGCCCCTGACTGTCTGGAGTTCCCAAGCAGCTCTGGGCTGCTCTTAGAATCATAGAACCATAGAGTTAGTAGGGACCACAAGGGTCATCTAGTCTAACCCCTTGCCATCCATTTCACCAATAGGTATCAATACTGAGCTACCTATTCTCTAGGGTTCCAGGCCACAGGGCTTACATATATTGTAGATCTGAAAATGCTTTACAAAGATGGGTATGTGTTGTCTTTGCTGTTTACACAACATTTAGAATACGAGGAAACCACAGAGACACAGTTGAGTCCAAATAGCCATTTTTAGTAACTATATACAATCATACACAGCCTAGCTACATATATACAGTCCTGCTCTGTTAGGTTCTGGTGGCTTCTGTAAGGAAGACAGTGAGGCCTACTAGAAGGCTCACAAACTATTTAGTGGGTTATTATCCAGTTCCTATACACTACAGTTTCATCATCCCCATTTTAGACACGGAGGAATTGAGACACAAAGAGGTTCTGCCTGGTCATCGTCTGTCTCAGGGTGACATCATGTGATTCTCCCACTCTGAGGTCATGTTCTGGGCTGCAGTTTCCTAGTACTAACCATGCTTACCTCAGCAGGTCTGACTTAGGCTCAGACCTTGAAGTTCTGTTCCCTTCAGGACTTAATCAAGTTATTTATGATTTGCATTATTGTAGCACCTAGAGGTTCCAATGAAGATTAAGGCCGAGTTGTGGTAAACACCATACAAAGTGCCTGTTCTGAAGAAGGGGCTGGTGGGAAAGCTTCCGTGATGTTTGACTGATGGCTTGTCTTCACTGCATTGTTAGCTTGAGCTATAACTCGAGTTTTGTCCCTAACCCCACTCCTGTCCATACACAAAAATTATTAGTTCAAGTTAACGGGTGCTTTAAGCTCAAACTAGCTCACCCCTCGGGGATGGGCAGGTTGAAGCTGGAGCACTGCTGACACTAGAGTTGGGGGTGCAGCAGCTTGAGGATATGTCTAGATCACAAAAAGAGATGTGTTTTAACTCAATGTAGCTGACCTGCATTAGCCAACTTGGATTAAAATAGCAGTGAAGACATGGCATCTTGGCTTTTAACTCAGGTGAGCACCTCAAGTTAAAGACTACAGGAGAGCCTGGGGTTGCAGTTGAGCTGCTAACCCAAGTTAAAAGCCAATTTGCTGTGTCTTTACTGCTATTTTAACCAGAGTTAGCTAATGCACGTCAGCTAACCCAAGTTAAGAACAATTTTTTAGCAGCATAGACATGCTGAGTAACAACCCATCAACTGCTAATCCAATCACTCTGTGCAGCTGCAGTGCTGTTTTGCAGGGCAGCAGTGGCAGATTAACACACAGGCCCATGGGGCCTGGCCAATTTGGGGGCCCCCGCAGGAGCACTGGAAACTGGGTAAAAGTGGGGTTGCACCGGCATTGGAACTGTGGTCCTGCCCTCTGCTCCTCCTCTTCTCCCCGGGGCCCAGCCCCCTGACCAGGCCAGAAGCTGGAACCAGACAGTGGCAAGAGCCGCCCAGGGAGCCCAGGCCACTGTGGGGAGTCCCAGACCCTCCACCTGCCCTGGGCAGGGGCTCGGATGCCCAAGAGCAGCCCCCGGCCCAAGTCCCCGCCCCACAGGGCATGCTGATGCCGGTGGGACCCAGTCCAGCCTCCTGCCCTCTCCCCGGGTCTCCAGACACACTGTGCGGGGAGAGGAGGCCCTGCCCTGGCTGGGAGGCAGTGGGGAGCCCCGGGAAGGTCACAGGCAGTGAGGAGCCAGGCAGGAAGAGCTCCTCCAGTGCAGCTCCCACTGCTACTGGCCCAGTCTCAGTGGCCACCACACTCCAACCAGGCTCGCTCAGTGCCTGCACCTGGCTCCTGCTGCCAGGCTGCCCCCACCAGGTTCCTCCTGCTCCCGGTGATAGGCTGCCCCTGCTGCCCTTTGTGTCCAAGGCAGCAACCACATGGAGCACTGCTCCTCCTGTGGCCCAGGGCTTGGAGTTTCAGGGGGCAATGCCCCTCTGCTCCCCCCAAACTACTCCCATGCCGCTGCTGCTCCGCACCTGCCCGAGGCTACTATGTCCATGTTAAAAAGTGGGAGGGCATGGTCCCCTCCCCGGTTCTGGTGCCCAAATGTTCTTTGTGCCCAGGGCCCCAATAAATCTTAATCTGCCTCTGCAGGGCAGTCACTCTCACTTGAGCTAGGCAGCTTGAGTGGAGTAACTAGAGTGTACTAACTTGAGCGAACTGTTGCAATAAAGACAAGCCCTCATGAGAGGTCAGTGCATGAAAAATCAGTTTAAAGTATGCAGGAATTAGACCTGACCAGGAAGATAAACAGACTTGTTTAGCTAAAACATAAAATAAGCTCAAAAGAAACAAAACTGGTAGTTGCTTCATGTAAATTGATTTGTGCTACGTCAGCAAAACAATCAGAATGTGTTTTCATAAGAGCAAGAGGGATGGGGAGAAAACGGGGACTTTTAAAGGTCTGATTATTTTTTGCAAGTTATAAACAAAACTCAGAACCACAAATATCCCTCTGATTCACAGTCATATGGGAAATCCTCTGTATTTAATCAACATGGAGGCTGAACTATCTTTTCACATGCAGATGGTCCCCCAAGATCAGCGTTCATATAAGTGTAGGGTGGGGCTTCTTGAGTAGTATAGGCAAAAGAACCTGATACTTCAACAGAGCACTTTTCAGAGTCAGACCCCAAATGAGACAACAGTTTTATACAATGGACAGGAGTAATCTATTGATTAGAACAGGGGTTCTCAAACTCATTGCACCGAGACCGCCTTCTGACAACAAAGTTGCTACATGACCCTGAGGTGAGAGGGGCGGGAAGCAGAATCCGAGCCCTGCCACCCCGGGTGGAGGGGAGAGGGGGCCACAGCCTGAGCCTCACTACCCCAGGTGGGGGTGGAGCTTGGGCTTCAGCTTCAGCCCTGGGTCCCAGCAACTCTGGCAACCCCATTAAAATGGGGTCCTGACCCACAGTTTGAGAAACGCTGGATTAAAATATGTGTAGTTGTTCTTACAGTGACAGACATGGAGTTGCTATGTAATAACCTGAGACTACGGAGATGTAATAATTTTACGAATACTGTATGTGAATTGGTCAGTGAGATGAAGTTATCTTACACTGGGTTATAAGACTTTCCTCTTCTTCTAGCCTTAATCCCATCTATCTGGGGTTGGTTCTTTGAGTCCTTTTACTCCATTCCAGTCTGTCCTGAGGCAGTACTTTGGAAACTCAAATCCTTTTGTATAGCATCCATCCATCTAGTTTTGGGGCTTCCAACCTTTCTCTTACCTTCCACTTCTAAGGGCAAGTCTACACTACGAAATTAAGTCGATCTAAGTTATCTCGATGTACAACCACCACAGTAATTGAATAGATTTTACACGTCCACACTGAACTCCTTGTGTCATGGTGCACGTCCTCACCAGGAGCCAGATGTAAGCAATGCAGTGTCTACACTGACACTGCATCGACCTAACTACATCAACTTAAGATCTGCGCCTCTTGCCGAGGTGGATTACTAAATCGGTGTAGTGGGTGAGTTACATCAGTGAGAGCTACATTTTAGTGCAGATGCTTACAGAGAAACTCTGTAGTGTAGACCAGGCCCAAGTTTAACACCTGTTTCCTTTATATTCTTCCAATTTTCTTTTCATGTCCTCAAACCTTCTTAGTCTGGATTCTCTCAGCTTTTCTATAATCGGTACCACTTTCACAGTTCCCCTAATTCACTCATTCCAAAGACTTTCCTGTATAAACAGATGAATCTATTTTAAGAGGGGGCTGTGGGGAAAGCAAGCAGGAAAACATAATAGCTATATCGTTCCCCTCTATTCGACATTGGTGAGGCCTCACCTGGAGTACTGTGTCCAGTTTTGGGCCCCACAGTACAAGAAGGATGTGGAAAAATTGGAAAGAGTCCAGCGGAGGGCAACAAAAATGATTAGGGGGCTGGAGCACATGAGTTATAAGGAGAGGCTGAGGGAACTGGGATTGTTTAGTCTGCAGAAGAGAAGAATGAGGGGGGATTTGATAGCTGCTTTCAACTACCTGAAAGGGGGTTCCAAAGAGGATGGATCTAGACTGTTCTCAGTGGTACCAGATGACAGAACAAGGAGCAATGGTCTCAAGTTGCAGTGGGGGAGGTTTAGATTGGATATTAGGAAAAACTTTTTCACTAGGAGGGTGCTGAAGCACTGGAATGGGTTACCTAGGGAGGTGGTGGAATCGCCTTCCTTAGAGGTTTTTAAGGTCAGGCTTGACAAAGCCCTGGCTGGGATGATGTAGTTGGGATTAGGTCCTGCTTTGAGCAGGGGGTTGGACTAGATGACCTCCTGAGGTCCCTTCCAACCCTGATATTCTATGATTCTATGCAACCTCCCAGCAACTATTGGCAGGATAACAGCCTGCTTCCAGGCACTAGGCTGACACAGCTGTTCTGCTAATGCTGGGAACTAATAGATCAAATGGCTATAAACAATTAAAAAGTCTTCTCACGAGAAGAAAGGGACTCAATTGTCAGGGACCATCCGGGAGGGGCAGGCTGACACAGAGAGAGGTGCCACAGAAGGTGTCTGAAAAAGTTAGGATTTCCCCAGGTCAAGGGGAAGTTTATAACAGTTTAAATATAGTTTATTTTTGTAGGTTTGGTAACAAAGTTTAGGAAGGTCCAGATCCTGATCTGGATGTGAATATTGAGATTAAAGCTCATCTCTACTGTTTTCATTTGTTAGCAATGGGATTTTTTGCTGTATCTTTTAGGTACAGATGTATATTTATCTGAGTACAGAGTTCTGAATGCACATCTGAACACATTTATTTTCATAAATTGACTGACCTCATTACTTGTCAGTGGTGCAGCCAAGGGGGAGTAATGAATGAAAGAAGGCTAGGATAAGTATTGGTTTAATAGGATTGCTCTGGTTTTAAGGGGCAATTCTCTGTCAGTACTTCTGTCAATTTGTCTGGTCACTGGGGGCTTCCTGTCTATGTCCTCAATTTTCAGTATTTTCCAGCATGTGCTTGACAGACCAGTGCCTCCTGAAGTTCCTTCAGTTGCACCTTTAGACCTGTTGTGCACTGGCTGATTCTCAGGTGATCAGCAAAGGAGGAACAGAATTCAACTACATTTGAGATGAGAGCTGTAGCTGAAACACAATGGCAGCAGCAGCAGCATAAATGCCAGTTCCTAGTCCATAAGCTCAGTGAGATGAGGACATTCAGGTGTGTTTTCAGGCCCTGGTGGGAAGAGAGTATTGGGGGAAGACAAAGGAGATCTGGAAAGTGGAGGGTACAGAGACAACATTAGAACAGAAAATTCTCAGGGAAGAAATCAGAGGATGTAGACCAAAGCAGCAATGCATAAAGGTAGGACCTGAAGCCAGGAATAGAAAGTATAAACAGGAAGTGAGGACTTTGGCGGCAGGGTAAAAATACCCTACTTTCTCCTGCTTTCACTGCTCAGTGGGGGAATGAGAAGTAAATATAGTAAGCAGCAGTACATAAAGGATAAGGGATGGGGGAACAAAGCCAAACAGCACTGAGTTACAGAAGGTTTTTGTCTTGGTGTGTGGAGTACGCACACATCAGATGAAATGCACCCTAGTGCAGAGGCTCAGCACAAGGCCACACTTTGCCCTAAATAGTGCACAGGTCTTTTGCTGGCTGTCTTCACAGAAGTGAATTAATTTCGGCCATCAGCAGTATGAAAGTATTATTTTCTTGTCTGCAATGTAGGGTAAAACTGAAATCTGGATATTACTCACTGTATACAACGTACAATGTGCCATCTTGGAAAGGAAGTGGAGAGTTCACATTTAATTGTTGTCTCTGAAAAGCCAGGCACAGAAAGAGCACTGTGTGGATCACCCCTTCATCTAACGCAGAAAAGAGATGTCATTATCAGTACGGTGCCTGGGAGAACATTTGCCATGGATTGTGAAAACTTTTGCGAACTGAAACAAGGTCACCTACTTTCTCTTTCTGAGAAAAACAAAAATCCTATATTTTACCAGCCAGGGTCTCTGGATTCTGATCTGAGACCTCAGGGGACCCCCAGCCACATACTTCCTTCTTCCTTTTACCTGCTAGCAATCCTCTTGGGCTCCTGCTGGCCTAGAGCCCTTATTAGTGCTACTTTACTGAATGCCTGGATTCCTAATTGAAATCCACCCACAGCACACATCTAGGATGAAGTTAACATATTCTCTCTACCCCCACTTCACCATGCTTCTCTACACAGAGGGAAAGGGAGGTAGGAAGGAATGTGGTGTATGCAATGGCAGCTGCAATGGAACCAGGCAGTGTGTTTCTTTAACCAGACTAGTCAGCTAGTGACGCTTGTCACTGGACACCATAGAAGGGATGTGCTGAGGGGCAGAACAGGAAGCTGAGATGATCTGCCCTAGAACCAGGTGTTTTAAAATTAAATCTTATGTCTGGCATTTTCAAAGGAACCTAAGGAGTAAGGCACCCAAATCCAGCTGAAAGTGAATAGGAGTTGGGTGCCTAACCTGCTCTGAAATTCCAGACTACGTGAATAAGATTGTTTAACGAAAAATGGTTCATGCGGGCTTGTTTGAAACTTAGGGCGTATTTTCAGTTTTTAAAAAACTTTATTTCTACAGGTACCAGCCTTGTGAATGGACAAGAGCCCAAAGTAAAACTGCATATCCAATTGCCACCCCAAACTTCAGGGATCCAAATTTTGTGGTTCGTATCCATCTCTACCTGCATGGTGCATGCCAGGAAAGGGGAGAGCAGAATAGCTGTTACCAAACTTGAACAATGTGAAATAAATTGGAACAAATAAAAAGGGGGGCAGGACAGCTCAGTGGTTTGAGCATTGGCCTGCTAATCCCAGGGTTGTGAGTTCAATCCTTGAGGGGGCCACTTAGGGATCTGGGGCAAAATCAGTAGTTGGTCCTGCCTAGTGAAGGCAGGGGGCTGGACTCAATGACCTTTCAGGGTCCCTTACACTTCTATGAGATAGGTATATCTCCATATATTTAAATATAGGTCAGATCCTTAGCTGGTGTAAATCGTTTACAGTAGCAGAAGACCTAGCCTATGGAGTGGTTATTTAGTGGATCACATCAATGGGAGAAATAATAAATATAGCATTCTGTAAATATACCTCTTACTCCACAGAGTCCTCTGTCCCTGCTGTGCCAATGCTTTTCAGAAATATCCTGCACATGGCCACTGAGACCCACATTCTCAAAGATATTTAGGCACCTAATTCCCTTTGATTTCAGTGGGAGTTAGGCACCTTAATATCATTGAGGATTAGGGCCTGGGTGGTTGGAATGCACTGTTCTAACTGGAGACTAAAGCAGGGGAAGGAAGAGAAAATGACCATTGACTGGCTGAGACTTGGGGTGTATTTTTGGAAAGTTTAAAACCACCAAGGAGGAACTTTTAGTTAGTCATATTCTGGGATGTTATTTTCATTTATTGAAGATATTGGGCTCTGCTGTGCTTTACAATAGAACAGTGACAGTTTAAAATTGGCTAAGCATCCCGTCCTGAGCCTCCTTTAGTTATGCCACATTCAGGAGTGGAATTTTCAAAAGTAACTAAGAGGAAACCCAAATCTCAATGAGCCTGATGCAGTTCTGAAAATCTAGCCCTGATCAATGTCATCTTTAGAACCGATCAGAAAAAATGGGGGAGGGATTTCACACCAAAAAATGAGTCTACATTTTTGATGACCATTTTAAGTTTTATTCCAAAACTCAAAAACCTAAATATTTAATTCAAAAAAACAAAAAATATTAGGATTCAGAAATGCTGCTGTGGTGCCTCATGGAAGTTGTAGTTTGGGTCCCTTGTGCAACCATTCTTCTCTATGGGCTTCCTGGTCAGACTACATTCCCCATGATGCACTATGGTCTCCCCTCTTAGTGACGGGAGGCAGTGCATCATGACAGTAAGTTGGCCATGACACCTCAAGAGAGATGAAGTCCAGCAGAAGAGCTCAGACCATGGAGGAGAATGAGCACCCAAACGGCAACTCCCATGAGGCACCGCAGTAGCATTTCAAAATTGAAATATTTGGATTTGTGGCAGAACTATTTTGATTTTTGGCCACTTTTTTGTTTGTTTGTTTTGTGCAGTCAGATTGTTCTTTTTTTTAATAAAAAAATGAAATGTCTTCAGGAAGCAGACATTTTGATCAAAACAACTTTTTTGATCAAAACCCCAATTTTCCATCAAAAAACAACTTTGACAATTTTTAAGCATCAGTAGTGATCTTATTATACAACATTGTAAAAGCAGTATTGGCCTCATTTAAATGTATACTATTCCCATTGACTTCAGTGGGGTTGGTCCTACTGATGGAGAAAACTGCAATAGCAGAGCCCTTTCAAATGGAGCTCAGTAGAAGCCTGGTGTGATCAGCATATATTTATTTAATAGATTTTTGTATGCAAAAAAAGGGTGCATTATCACAAACGGTGGTGTTTTTGACTCCTCTCTATTTCTCTTCCCATATCCAAACTTTTGCCAGATTTGGCCAATTCTTCCTCTACAACATCTGTAAAATCCATCATTTTCTCTTCATCCAAGTTATTAAAACCCTTTTCTATTCCTTGTCCATCTCCCACCTCAATTATTAGTAGGGCTTGATATTCTCATTCTAGGATACAGGAGGTTCAGGTATTGTCCTGGGCACTCAGAAACAGGAAGTTTTCTTCAAAAGTCCCAAGCAGCTGAAGAGACAGATTTTCTGCTTTCCTTTTTTGGGTGGTTGTTAAAACTTCCTATGCACTTTCTTTCTAATATCCTTTTTCCTTCCACTGCCTTCTACCACTTAGTCATGTTTTCAATTTAAAGCATGTGTGCCCCAAATATGATTCTGTGGTTATACTTTTCACTCTAACCTAGGTTTTCCTTTTTTCTCCAAGCCGGTGGAATTTTGTATTGTGTTGCGTGTCATTTTAATAACTGTGCTGCCAATAACACACATATGATGCTTCTTCCTATGAACCTTTTAAGAGGGTAACTTGTTTGCTGCGGGTTGGGAACCCTGATGAGTAAACCATTTGCTAGCCTTATATTTTAGTAATCAAGGACCATAGTCACTGGCCCAGCCAAATAGTGCTCAGATCCAGAAGGTGGAAGGATGAGAGGTGGCTTTGAGCCACTTTTACATTCCCTGATCTTAGAACCAGCTGGGGACCAGGCTGGTCCCTGGCATAAGTGAAAGCAGTCTGAAGGATGCTCCATTTGTGTGTGCCTTCCCACAGCCCCAAGGGACCAACCAGGGGTCCGTAGTATGTAGCAGATCCATAGCCACTTCCCTTTTCTCCCAAGAATGCCTACTATACAAGGGTGACTTCCTTGTATTCTTCCCTCTAAATTAAACAAACAAACAAAAGTCCTACTAAATCTCATAGCCTAGGCCTCATAAGGCTTGTGGCATTAGGATTCCCAAACTGCAGCAGCCCTGCAACATGTGCTTCCAAATCTCTGTTTGAAGTGTTCAAAAGGATACATTATGTTTTCAAACTCTATAAGAATAATCTGAGCATTAGCTGTAAAAAAAAAATTATCTCTGACCCAGACAATTTCCCTCCATTGCCTAATTTCCATGTTATGCTGTTAATGTCACCAGATTCTTCTGGACATCAAATCTTGTCAACGAGGTTCTCTTCCAAGTGTTGCAGAGATCTGACTGTGAGGTCATGGTGCTAAAAATATTCCAGAGTTTCTCATTTTATTTTTCCATTCTCTTTCTTCTTTTCCACCTAGACAAATTTTTGAGCCAGCTCCCAAAATGTTAAAAGTCGGTCTATTTACACAGCTGAGGATCTAGCCCTTATTCACAGAGAAGTCCTTGAGTTTTCAATTCTAAAGCTTCTGGTTCAGTTCTGGTTAGTCCACTCTAATCTAATGTAAGAATCATAGGAAGTCCATCTCAGATTCTTCTATGAGTATCTTCTGTGATATCTCCTTGATTGAAAGGTTTGCTCCTTCAGTGTTCGTTTTGGGTTCTTCCCCTTTAGAATGTAGGGTCCTGAACATTCCACCTGAAATTTGTACAGGATGGAAATTTGAACATCCTACCTGCCGTTAGAGGCATCCTGGCAACATCCTATATCCTACCCTTAATTTCCTACACTTTGTAAGAGTTAAAGCAATGGGGGGTGGGGTGGGGGGAAATCTTGGGGAGATTTAATGCTGCTCGATGCCCACAGCAATGACTGGCAACAAGTTTTTGTGTAACATAATTAAATGTTAACCTGGAGTAAACTCATCAACTAATGTATGTAGGATTGGCAGAATTTGATTTTTACTTTTTTATATTCTTGATAGATAATATCAGTGTATGCAGTGCAGTTGTAGCCATGTTGGTCCCAGGATATTAGAGAAAAGGTGGGTGAGATAATGTCTTTTATTGGACCAACTTCTGTTGGTGAGAGAGAGACACGCTTTCAAGCCAGACAGAACTCTTCTTCAGGTCTGGGAAAGTTACTCCCAGTATCACAGTTTCCCACATCTGAAGAAGAGCTTTGTGCGTCTTGAAAGCTTATCTCTCTCATCAACAGAAGTTGGTCCAATAAAAAATATCTCGTCCACCTAAATACCAATATTTATTTGTAAGCGTTTTTTTCAGTTTTTATTTATTTAAATTTTCATGGCTGTGGAAAATTGAGGGAGGGAGATAATTATTTAATGACAGTAGACACAGAGATTCAAAAAGTTAAAGCTTTATAACCTTAAAACAGAAAATGTCAACATCACATATCAAAATATATTAAGTAAATATTCCTAAATAAATTTTGAAAGCAGCATTTTTCTTACTTTGTCTATCTGTAAATTTCAATTATAGTCCATGGAAATATTTTCCCATTGGTTTGTGTGCGTATGGTGAAAACGGGGTTTACCAATAAAAATCTAATTCTTGCAACCTTAAATGTAAGTGATGGACAGGTTTGAAGTTCTATATTTCCCCACAAGATGGCGAGCGTTTCTTATAACTGAAGTGGTGCAGGCTAATACTGGTAGTATGCTCTTCTATAGCGTTATGCATATAGTGCTGCTTCTGTATATTACAATATTGTAGCATTAATCTGATGATTAATCAAATGAAATTTAATTTAACTTACTTTATATTAGTTTACCGACACATTAACCTAACCAGTTGTCTCACTAGTTAGCCTTCTCTCCTAACTTCCTGTTTTGTTCACATCACTCCCTTTCTGAAACCCCAGGGACAATGCTTCTGTACAGTCACTACTGAGACTGCCTGTGTGCTTGCACCCTGATAAATGATACCATGGATGAGCATTTTGGGACAGTGGTGAGTAGCTCTATGACCTGCTTGTTGCCCACCTCCTTTTGTAGGTGATCATAGGTGTGGCCAATGAGATTCTGTTTGTGAGCTCAAGGCAGTGCTCGGTGAGGCTAGTACAGCTGAGGGAGATCACCCTTCCATCTAAACACATCAAGGGAATTCTAGATCAATTCCTGTCTCATGTTGTCTGGTGTAAAAAACTGTCACCAAGCTCTGTAGTTGCAGGTATTCCTGATTTCCAGGCTATCGCTAATGTCCAATATCATCCTGTGTTGGGAAGGAAGTGCCATTAAACTAAAGAGACCATAAGGAGGTTGGTATCTTATATCTTTTTTTTTTACCACCGATCCATTTACATCTTTGGCTCACAGCCTGAGCAAGAACTGTGGTATATCATTAAGAATAAACTATTCCTGGATCTAGAAGATGGATGCCCATGAGTCCACCAAACAGTCGATCATTTTCCCCACTGATGGTGCGCACACATCCATATTGGGTTACACTATTCATACCATACAAACTTGAGCTGTGTTGTGTTAAGAGACATGTCATTCTATTACTAATGTATAAATAAGAGGGAAAAGTTTGAGGTAGGGGGACTCTTCAGGACTGGACTCTCCCTCTGGATGCATCTTGTGTTCCCCACTGGCAGACGGGCTGCCGCTGTGCCACTTGAGAGCCACACTCAGCTTCGGTAATTATCGAGGCTTGGGGGTGTTTTACTAACCTGTTGCGGACATGTGTAAGTGCTTGAGACTAAGTAAAGTTTAGCTTTAAGTGAAAGCACTCTTGTGTTGTCCTGTTTGTGCCAGCCATCTATCGGTTTGACGGCCGTGTCTCCCCTGATTTATTTCCTGACACCTCCTCGCACAGAGTAAAAGTTACCAAGAGCTTTGGGTTGAAAGAACCCTGGGTAACACCACCACATCTATTCCAACTGCTTAGTAGTGTGCAGGTGTGACTGAACACCTGCTTTTCTTACCTTCTGGAACTTGTCACCAGTGCTATACAGTGATGAACAACCTTCTCAAAACAGATCCAGATTCATCTCTAAGCACCCTCACATCCATCTCAAAGTACTTCCCCCCACCCACAAAGGGTTTGATGCGAGGATAAATACAGTAATGAATGTGAGGTGCTCAGATGCTATAGTGATGGGGGCTATATAAGTACCACAAAACAGTCCATTCCAGTCAGCTTTAAAATCTTCAGACCAATTTTTATAACAAAAGGCAACCAACCGTTCATTTAGAGAAGAACATAGCGTCATAGTCAAAAGGAAAAATAACCATCAGCAAAACAACTAGGCAAAGATACAGCAATAGTCAGTCATGACACGAGAGATAGCAATGCATCTGCCTGATCACTCCACAGTCATAAAATGTAACAGCAATCCCTCAACTGTAGTTGACTCAGCTGCATTTATTGTGGTTTTATAACACAGTCAACACATTCACCTAACTCATCCCCTTCCTAGTCAACTTCCAATGATGGGGATTCCACAACCTCCCTTGGAAGCCTGTTCCAGAGCTTAACTACCCTTATATTTTCCCTAATATGTAACTTAAATCTCCCTTGTTGCAGATTAAGCCCATTACTTCTTGTTCTATCTTCAGTGGACATGGAGAACAATTGATCACCATCCTCTTTAAGACAGTCCTTAACTTATTTGAAGACTGTTATCAGGTCTGCACAGTCTTCTTTTCTCAAGACTCAACATGCCCAGTTTTCTAAACCTTTTAGCATGTTTGTTGCTCTCCTCTGGACTCTCTGCACTTTGTCCACATCTTTCCTAATGTGAGGCACTAAGAATTGGCCTCACCAGTGCCAGACAGAGCAGGACAGTTACCTCCCATGTCTTACATATGACACTCCTATTAATACACCCCAGAATTATATTAGCCTTTTTTGCATCTGTGGCTCATATTCAATTTGTGATCCATTATAACCCCCCAGATCCTTTCCAGGATCACAGACCTCATTGCTAATTGTTTAATGGAAGCCATTCTATGAACTGAGCTACTATCCTGTATAGTCAACTATGCTGAAATTTCTTGTATCAAATACCCATTGTGTCAAACACTAACTTATATGTGTAATTGCTGTACAAATTCACAGTAATAAAAATTGGAAAAAATTTAAAAAATCATAAAGGAGAGGGAGTAAAAGATTTCATGCATCTTTCAGAGTGGTGCATAGTCCTGTTATATCACCATATTGGTGCATTAGAATCAGTATGTACAGTAGTTGGAGAGGGAGAATCACTTGTGTGAGGGCAATGTGACAATCATTCTTCTATAGTCTGCAAGATTTTTTCAATCAAAAATGATGGCACAAAATCAGGCCTGGTATCAACAGGCACATCTCCAGTGATATTTGCTTAATTTGGCTTTCTCTCTTATGCCATGCTTCATAAATGTTTTACCCTGTTGGTTAGCATTTACTATAAATGCCTTTTGGAACAAAAACACATTATAAATTGTCGCAATATGCTTTGCCCTTCAGCAGACACCACTGCTACATACTGTCAGCTGGGCAGTAAAATTCTTCCATAGCTGTATGCTATGCTGCCACTCAGGTACAGCTGGTCAGGCATTTTCTGCCTGAATAATGAAGTTTCTGCAAAATTTGAATGCCACATGTCCTCACTCTCCTCTCCAAACTTTCACCAGATGACATCTCCCATGATTCACTGCAATTTTCCCTTTGACTGAGCAGCATGATATCATGGGAGTCACATAATGTGGATGCATCCTGGGAGACATAGTCCTGCAGGGAAGAATGAGGGCAAGAGGCATCACAGCTGAACTGGTACTCCCATGAGGCACCACCAAATCATAAGCAGAGGTAGCCTAATGTTGAAGTGACTGGAAACAAGTTGTTTCCATTCAGTTCAACACACTGAAATGAAATGGTCTAATTCGGGAATGTCAATTTTTCTTCCTCAAACTGAAAAATGTCAAAACTTTTCAACATTTCCAAACAGCGATTTCAGCAAATATTGTCATATCCAAATGTTCTGTGGGCTGGAATTCTGATTTCTGCTCAGCTCTGTGCATAGCTAAAAGAAATCGCTGAGTGGCTGTGAAAATAATCACCTGAACAAGGTCAATATGAGGAAGGTTAAAGTACCAGGTGGATATTTGTGCTCCTGAATTTCTGCAGTACTTCGTAGCGGGCAGGTGGGAGTGAGGAAGAGCACAACAGAGCCATCAAGTGACTGAGCCTGAGGCCATGTGGTAACCAGACCTCCAGAGATACAAAGAGAATGACAGCATCAGAGCTGGAGTCCATGTGGCCAATATAATTAAGCAACTGTTTACAATAAAAAATGAGCTAACAGTCGCAGTAGCAGAGTGAGGGAGTGAACATGTCAGAAGAACACAGAGCCCATGCCCAACAGCCTCCTGTTTCCAGACAAAGGCCCAGAGGGGGTAAATAAGGAGCATTTAGTCCTATGAAGGGGATGGGAGCTGAAAATTGAACAAACTGGAGAAATAAGGAACAGTTGGGCACGGAAGGGCAGAGAGAGGAATGGGAAGGGCGGGTTTATTCATTTTAGCTAGTGCTGTCAGGCACCTGTTTTCATAAACAGAACTGTACAAATACATAGTGAGAGACAGGAGTGTCACAAAGATCTTCCAATCTAAATAGACAGGGCAGACCAAGGGTGAGAGAAAAGAAGTCTTATTCACCGTATTTCTCGCGTGGGAAACTGGCACAGAGAAATTGAGTGACTTGCCTGAGGCCACATGTGGACTCTACATCTGAGCTAGGAATTCATCCCAGATCTCCTGAATCACAAGTCAGCACCACAAGATTCTCTGTTCTTGTCCCCAGCATTCAGTGGAAGGTTGTGGAAAGGGGTGGGGGCGGAGTGCCATGCTGCCACTTCTCAATGCTGCCAGTTGAAAACCAAAATATTTTGAAGAAACTTGTGAACTTTTCCCCCCAATTCAAGAATAACCTTGTCTCTTGTCACTTCCCTTGCAACCCCCCTCTCCCCTCCCCCCGTCCTTCCCTCCACAAGAGAAAAAAAAAAGGCATATTAAACAGGCAGAGATAAGTAATGGAAACCAGCAAGGGGACACAATGAAGCTGTGACCACCCTGCTGACCACAGCAGTGGCTGTCTAAGAAGGAAGAATTGAAGGGAACCAGACAAAGCTATTGATATGGGTGTAGGCATCAATGAACTGTTTGTGATACACTCACGTTGCTTTGGTTCTGTTACTGCTTCTATGGGATTTCTCCTAGTGCACTCGGAAGGAGAAGGGCTGCTGAGGGGGTTGTTGTTTTTAGCTCTCATTCAAAGTGTCTGAATTTAAAATAAAAATAATTAAAAAAAAAAATCTCCACTGCCTGCTGCTTTCTATCTTGGTCACTTTGGGCTTCAATCACGTTTCAGTCCTGTAGAGATACAAGAGCTAATATGCCTGCAATAACCTGTCTCCCATCTCTAATACAAGCTGAGAATCTTCTCACAAATCAAGGTTGTTAGGATTGGAGTAGGGAAAGATATCTTTTTGCCATGCAGCTTCCCATCAGGCAACAGGCAGCATTGGTGGTCCCTTTGTCTCCAGACTCCATCCCCGCTACTGCCACCACCAGCCCTTGTCTCAGGTGCCAGCCTTGCTCAGTGAAGAGTGCCTAACGTGTTGCTGAATAGTTCTGGTTCATTGGGAGCTTTATCAATGCAGATCCTGTGTCTACGTTACTGTAGCATAACCTCAGCCAAACTCACAATCGGCACTGCTTTAAAAAATACACACATAACTGGGAAAATGAGACATTGTCCCTCAAAGAACTATAAGACAGACAGCAACCAATAAATAATAATAATTCCCCTGCAGGAGAAATAAAGCCATCGCAGAGATACAAACCTAATTTCAGGTGGGAAAAAAATGCCAGTAAAAGTAATTTTTTCCCCATGGCACACGAAGGATTTACAGCTCCCTTTTATCATTATACAGGGTTATTTTTTTCCTTATCTCTGGCCCCAGTAGGGGAGCAGTTTGTATGTATTTAGTGTAATAACCAGGATCCCAGATTGATAAAGATGCACATTTCTGCTCAAGCAAAGGGTGACCGCTGGCTAAAGACACCCCATCACCTTGATGAAGGTCAGATCCTCTTGAGCATGAGGCAAAAGGGCAGGAGATTTGTTATTCAAGGCCGAACTGCAGAGATAAAAATCTACAGAAACATAATTTCACATGCAGCCTTCATTCCTCCTCTGCCATTCCCCCCCGGGCCCTGAAGCTGCAGAATAACTTGGCAGTTTTAGGTGCTGCAGTCCAATTCCTCTTGCAGCAGTTTCTTTGTGCAGCTACTCTGCATTCTCTTTTACTGCTTTCATTCGTCTACTTTCTCTCCTCTTGCCAGGTCCCAAATGAAGGGATATGCTGTAGGACAAAGCCAATGCGGAGTGAGGGACAGATGCAGGGACTGACTTCGTAGCACGTGGAATTGATCTCTGTAAATAAATACCATTTTCCATAACCTCTGTTTCATGATGCAATATTTCTGATTAATACTCAGTTAACTGACACCAGTAAGAGGACATGCACCAACTTTGCATGGGACACAGTGTTTCCATGCAGGGCCAGATTAATCACTAAGGAGAATAAGTCTGTGATAAGGGACCCTGACTCTGGGGTCACATGATATCGTCAGTGATGTCAACATATGCAGCATGAGGAACAGAGTCACTGCAGCATGTAGCCAGATCCAGCCCAAGCAGGCACTCAGCCAGGAGCCAGGGGCTGGTATGAAGGTGGAATCATATTCAGCACACTGTCAGGGTAGCCAGAGAGGTAAAGGTCTAGGATATCAGTGCTTGTCTTTATGGTCTGGTCTACACTACAGAGTCAGGTTGATGCAAGGCAGCTTACATTGACCTAACTATGGAAGAGTCTACACTTAAATTTCACTACTGCCGACATAACTGCCCTGCCACCTCAGCTTAATTATTGCACCTTCCTGTCAACTGTTACTGGTGTCAGGAGCCATCCCACAGTGCCCCACGCTAACAGGACAATCGATACACGCACTCCTGGTGAGGATGTGCACCGCCGACACATGGAGCAAAGTGCAGACACGCACAAGCGATGTAAGTAGCTGTATGTCAACATAAGTTAGATTGACTTAATTTTGTAATGTAGACACGGCCTACTTGGTTGGAAGAGGAGGCTCAGCTATTGCTGCTGTGGCTGCTAACACAGCTGGGTAGGGAGAACTCAGCCATGACTACTGATCTTAGGACAGCCAGGAGAATGGGTCTGCCAGAGGGAACCATTCACCTCAGCAGAGGGCTCTGTGTGTGGAGGAAGGATAATGTTATCCCTGCAGACTACACTGTAGGGGAAGCCCTACAACTGCCAGCACAAAGCTCTGTATGAGTGGGAGGAAGATATCTACATGTAAACAACCCTACTGAAGGGCAGGAGGACCTTCTCACATAGAGCTATTGGCTCGGGTGCCAGGGTGTGTGGCAGGAGAGCCCTCAGTTGGACTGATGGCAGGGAATCCACCCTACAGAGTCCCCTGCTTGTGTAAGTGGGACTGTCGCCTTCCTGGATGAGCTTCAGCCTGCCTGAACTCAGGGGGTGGCGTAGCAGAGAGAAAAGAGGTCCCAGCCCATTGAGGAATGGTGGAAGGCTCTCCATCTCCCCAGCAGAGGTCTCCTGTGTGGGTGGCCTCTTCCACCACACAGCAGAATGGGGCCACAGTGGGGCCAGGGCCATGAGGGCCTTTTGTGGCGATGTGCGTAAGGTCCTGATTGCCTTTGTCCAATTCTAGTCCCAATACCCTCCTGTGATGGGGTGGCCTCCTTCAGTAAGCGCCAGAGGCCTGGAGCCAGCCAGCCACTGGCCAGGCTCTGCCCAGCTGCCATCCAACTGGCAATGCCTGTCACACCTGGAATGGAGTCTGGTGTTAATTAGTGGGACCCACTGGGTGTGGAGGAGCTGATTTGCCTATAAAGAGCAGCAGGACGCTGCTGGGGGGAATGTTCAGGAAGCTGTAGAAAGACTGCAGAGAGTGAGAAAGGCTCCTGCAGGGAAGACCTTGAGACCAGGGAGTCGCTTCAGATAGGCAGGGCTAGGAGTAGCCTGCTAAAGCCAGGGTACCTGAATCACCAGGGAAGTTTGGGGCTGTGCTCAGCTAAAGGCTGGGGGGGGAGGCTTTTGTGTTTATTTTTTAACTTTATATTAATCGACCAGACAGCCTGAGGCAGGCTGTTGTCACTGGGCTCATGAAAGCCTGTGTGGAGTTTATTTAAGAAGCCCCTGGAAGGGGGAAAACTGAAGCAGGCTATCGGCAGAGTTACCTCTGGCCATGAGGGGACAGTTGGGGGGCAGCTGGTACAATGAAACCCCAATTTCAATATTAACAGGTCTGAAAAGCTTTCAGGTACTGTGCAATATCATGTCTTGACTCTGCACCATGACATTGTTATTGATCCATGACACAATCATGTTATATGATGGTGTGCATATACAACATCAGTGCTGTGACCTAAATACCAGCACTTCATGGTTGATATTTAGGTCACAGCAGGACAAAGAGCTAATGATGGCAATTTGGAAAGTCAATTCTGGGCCTAAACTAAGGGACACTGAAATAATACAAACCCCCACAATTCTCTCAGGGGGTTTTATCTGTAAGAAGTACACATTTGATTTCTATTCCTTCTTCTTTTCCACTGTAGGCTCAGAGAATATTGTCATGTAGTTTCTCATTCCTTCCATACAACACAAAGATTAGTATGTGATCAAAACAGGCTGTGCTGAAGCCATATTAAGTTTTATTTCGGGGAAATCCTCCTTCTGGTGTTCCAAGTTATTCCTGCAGAACAAAACCAAATAAAAAACTCATTTGGTGTTGCAATTATGGTAGTTCTTTGCACTGTTATGTTGGAGACCCAAATCCAATCCCCAGTTCTGGTTGTCTGCCTCTTGCTACCCAAGGTGGCAAGGTTTGTAGAGGCAATGCATCCAATCCTCACATGCTGACCAGCAGCCCCATCTAACAGATTCAGGTGCACAGTTGAAATGGGGTTCTGAATACAAGCCAAAACTATTTGTTTGCTCCCTTTTCTACTTCTGGAGGCTGAACAAAGATGCTTTCATTACACGTGAGTTTTTACAATTGTTTTTCTGCTTATTTTAACATTAGAAATATCTGGTTCTGATTTCCCTCTTTGCTAGACTACTTGGGCAGTATTTGGCAGGCTGGGCTGGTAACAGCACAGCATGCTGAAATCTGAGCTGCAGTTTCTCGCAGTCCTGAATTCAGGGGCAGAGACTGCTGAGTCAGAGATTATCTAAACGTAACATTTTCAAGAACAGTGAGCACCTAAGTGACTTAGGAGCCTAGATCCCAGTTCCAATACTGACTTGGTTCAGATCCACAAAGGGATGAAGGCGTTGCAATGCCTAACTTTTAGGCATCTTGAAAATCATTGGAATCCACAAAGCCTGGAGGAGGCACTTAGGCTCCCTGTGCAATGCATGAGGAGAGATAGGTGCCTGAGAATGGGATCCACAAAGGCCAGCACGCTCAGCAGGAAGCCACCTAAACGAGCCAATGGGAGATGCTGATGAGAGGGATATGTTCTAAGCTCCACCCCTCTCATGGAGTTAGGTGCTTAATGTCAAGCTGCAGGATGGTGCAGAGATCCACATCGGAATAGTCTATAGTCCAGTGGGGAAGGCACTCACCTGAGAGGTATGGAACCCCCATTCAAATTCTTTTGCCTCATCAGGTGTTGGGGCTACTGAGTTTGAGGTTGTGTGGAGTTCAGTGTGCTCGGAGCATGCCTACTGGATTGGACCCTGCAGATGAGATACGCATTGCCCTGCCTATCTTCACTTGATCTGAGGATCATGCAGGGGCTTAAGCATGAGACAGGCACCAAGACTCCTGCCTGAGGCTGCAGCGTGCATGCCCAGAGGCAGAAACTTAGGTGCCTAGGGGACTTCTGCAGTGGAAATTTAGGCGCGGAGGCAGTTCAGGCACCTACAGGATTAGGTGACAGCTGAGCAGGTGTTTTGTGCATTGCAGCAGCACCTAAAACTAGGACATAGGGGCCCAAAAATGGGGTTTGGGCATTTAAGTGGAGCTGGTCCTTAAGCACTTACTCATGCTAGTTCGATGGGAGCTAGCACAAGTATAAATAGTGGTGTCGCTGTGGTAGCACTAAGCTGCGCCGCGTGTGTACCCACAGGGTCCAGGTGGATTTGTACTCGGCGCTGCTAAGCCATGCTGCCACGGCCGGCGCTACCTCAGCGACACTACTATTTATACTCGTGCTGGCTCTCATTCAGCTAATGCGAGTCAGTGTATGTTAGCTGGGAATCACACCCCAGCTCATAGCGCAGCTGTAGCCTAAGTTACACCAGGACCCGTTTCAGCTCTTGGCTGGCCCAGATTTGTCAAAGTTGAAGCCACCTTTCTTCCATCTTCTCCTCAGCTGCAGCAAGACTAAAATCAGCACACTTGGTGTTTGAGCCCATTATTTTTATCCATACTCACATGAATTTTGGATCAAACATCCAGTTTGTGTTTCTGCGCATCTCTAGCACTGATCAGATTGAAAGGGAGCTTCCATCCAAATCTTAGCTGGAATAATGATGGCTTCAGTATAAGACTTTGAGAGCAAGGAAAGGGGTAAATGGGTGGAAATGGAGAGGAATTTCAGAATCCCATCAGGAACCCCAACTTACTCCCCAAAACTCAATTTGACCCCAGTTACTCATACAGGTCTGTCTCATCTTACGCTGGGGTTACGTTCCGCGGTCAGCACCTAAAGCGAAAACCGCGTATAGTCAAAATTACCTTGAGTGTAATGGCGGGCAGAATCACCTGCACTACAGAAACAGTATTTAAATTGTTATTTTTCTCTTTTTTTTTGTTTTTTTTTCTTGTTTTTGCCGACCGCGTAAAGCTGAAATCGCATATGTTAAATGCGCCTAAGATGCGACAGACTTGTATATCCAAAGGAAGCTTTAAAACACTCCTAAGTACTTCCAGTTTTATGTTTATACAGAGCAGGTGTGTCAGATAGAGCTGTGCAAATAACTGATTATTTGGTTTGTTGGCCAAACTGAAAAATAAATTTTAAAAAATTGTTTTAGGTTGATCCAAAACTAATTTTTTTTCATATTTTATGGCAAACTGAAAAGTCATAAACATTTCATTTCAGGTCAAAGAAACTATTTATTTGACCTAAAACGTTTTGTTTATTTCATTTTCAACTCTTTTTATCCTTTAATTTTTTAAAAAAATGTGAAACTGAAGTAAATTTGTAAACAAAAGTCCCTTTAAATAAGAAAATCCAACCATTTCATTTAGAAAATATTGAAATTAAAAATTTGGACTTTTTAATGAGTTTTTTGGGTGCTGGGGGGTGTCCCTGAGTGAATCAATTAGGCGAATGCTACATAAATTTGTAAATGTTTAAGTCGACCAAATCTGCAATTTTTTTGGCAAAAGAAAGTTCCATCCAAAATTTCATCCAGGTCTAGTCACAGATCCACTCTAACTTGTTGCCACCATAGAATGCCTGTCCACAGTTGAAATGAAAGATCCTATCTAGTATATATATAGTTCATGACACTCCTCACACACTTAGTCGTCATTTTTAAGACTGCATATTGGCTACATTATTTTAAAATGATTCAGGAGACAAGGACTGCTCTTTGGAAAGAGCAGAATAATCTCCAGAGATAGGAGAGTAACAGTAACAAAAAAAAAATTAAGAAAAAAATGCTTAAGCTTTAAAAACCTGTTGACAGTTATCCTGTGGTAATAATATTTCTCTTTTTCCAAGAGTCACAATACTTTAATGGAAGTATTTATAAGAGCATTATAAATCAGTTTCTCCCAACAATGCAATATCTGCTGGAGTAACTGAGGATAGAACAACTAACATTCAAATTTGTCAAGGTGACTTAAGAAACCATTAAATCAGAATTAAAGAAGTGTTTCATTTAGACCAGGGATGGCTCTAGAGAATCACCTAGTGGTCAACCCAAGGATCAGCTATTAATAATATTAATTATTTATGATTTATTAAGAGCTGATAATGTGTTGGAAGCTGAAATACACACAAAACATGGACAGCTGCAAGGCAGTAGAGAATCAGGCTTGTATGGTCATTTACACCTGTGTAAAGTGAGGATACTGAATGAGAATGGTAATGTTTTACACATACCTGGCATATTCATAAAGCATGAAAGCAGGTGATGGCTGTGGAAGAAGTGGACAAACTGGGCATCAAGGCTGACATCTTTGGTAGAGCAGGAAGAGTTGGGGTGACATGATAAGAAATAAGATCTGAGATATTGACTCTTGTGGAGCTATGTATGGACTAGAAGGTAAAGACAAGAATGCTGGTGATATGATCAGGTGAATGGGTGAGGAAGATCTTTTCAGGAGCCATATTTTAGCTGGGTTGGAGGAGCTCAGGAGTATGCTAGATAGCAGAACTTTGCAATAATTTAAAAAGAAGATGATCAATTACAGCGAAAAAAGCCACAAAGTCTGGATATGGCATTTATGTGAGGAAGAGGTGGAATATGAGTAAAGCTTTTGTAAAAAATTATCAAGAATAAATCTTATCAAAAAATGTTCATATGGGGTATTTTTCATAAAAACATTTCCATTCTTTCAATATATGCACTTTCCAAAATGTTTCTACAGAAATGTTAACGGAAAATCAAGATTACCCTTTGTTTTTTCTAGACTTTTGTTGCTGTTGTTTTGCCAATTTGGTACTTACATATGTGCATGATATCACATGTTAGTAGGCCCATAGGCACTCCTGGGACTATTCATAGGCATAAAGCTAATGTTAGATTGCAGGGTCCTTGGAACAGGAACTGTCTTTTTTGTTCTGCGATTGCACAGTAACTCGCACAGTGGGGTCCTAGTCCATTTCTGGGTCTGTTAGGCCCTACCACAATACAAATAATAAAAATAATCAGAAGAAGCAGCATGCACATGAGTGTTCACAAGATTGGAGCTTTTGACTGTCTGCTAAGTCACATGATGGTTTTCAACAGCAAAAATTTCATTCTTGAAAACAAGTAATTGCAATGGGAAGCAGTGGGTGGGTTCGACAGAGAGGGAAATTGCAGGGGTTTCAGTTCTCTATTGCAGGCAGGTAGGAGTGTGAGTGAAGTGATCCCTATATAATCCTTACCTTCTTCAGACAGGTGTTTCAGGTTTGATGGCTTTGAGGAAAGGCATTATGTTATATAAGTGCACATTCATTTTTCTTAGAAATACTATTATTACTCCATGATACACCCTTGCTCTAGTGAGTGCACACTAGACGGTTGAGATTTGATGCTGCAGGTTTCCTTGCTTGCCATTCCCGGAAACCTAAAGTGTGACTTCTAGATCTGTCCCTTTCCTTTTCAACTTTCCTAAAGGGAATTTGCTCCCCTGTGCAGAACAGTCATCCAAACATTATTAATGGCACAGCAAACAGCAGCTGATTAGTGGGTTCTTTTTTCATAGTTAGTTTACATTTAGTAATTAGGCATTTTCTCATTAGCTTAAGAAAAATGAGAAGAGAGCCTAAAGAGGTTTCCTTTTTAAATTGAATTTATGGCCCTGGGAATTTGTCATTCAAAAAGCAGAATGCTGGGAGAGGGAGAGGAAAAGTAGAAAGGGAAAATAGAAATAACCCAAGGAGAAAGATAGATGGCAAGACACATCAAAGGCCCTGTGTTATAAAATCACATTTACTTAGGGAAGTTGTTGAAGAAGGTTTTGCTGAGTAAGGAGATAGGAAGGAGAATGAAATTCCTCTTGGCCGTATAGTGATGACAGGCAACACGGAAGCTTCTTGGAGGCATATGAACTGGAACCAAAAGTCTGGATTCCTAAGGATTTTCTCAAAAATTGAGAAATAGTCCCAGGGCAAAAGTCTATTTGTTCGGCATGTTGTTTTTGGAACACAGCACAGTCCCCACCATTTCCTAGCTAGAAAACACCTTTGTTATTGTGGTTAATTTTTATTTCTATTGCAGGAAGGCCCCATTGTACTTGTCACTGTGCAAACAAAGAACACCGACCATCCTTACATCAAAGAGCTCAAGCTAGGATTTAGGGACACAGGACTGGCAGGGACCTGCTGGGTCATGAGTCCATTGCTCTGCTATCGCAGGCAACCCTGACATATAATCCCATTCATTTAGACAATCCGCAGCAGAGGCTCGATCCTCTGAGGTGATGAGCATTCTGGCCCCAATGCAGCAAAGCAATTAAACACATACATTTACTTGTAAGCATGTGCATTGCCCCACTGATGTCTGTAGTGCTACTCCTGTGCTTAAAATTAATCGTGTGTGTGTGCTTTGTTGGATGAAGGCCTCAATGCTCTGCACTTTGTATGTTGAAGCCCCAGTCAAATAAACAGACAAATATGGGGGGAAGAGAGCGGGAAACCAAAGGAACACCAGAGATGGGTGCATGTGCATAAGGTAGGAATCACACTCTCAGTAATTACAGATGGTCACCAGCCTAACCACTATCAATGCCTTTGTTATTCTCCCGGGCGCATGACTGGTAGGTGTCAGATACTGTGAAGCACAGTATTTTTTAGGCAACTGCTGAACTCTTTCCCAGAATGTTTATTGCAATACTGGAACACTAGGGCCACACAAATTTTTGCAGGCATTTTTGGAACTCGCTGTAACTTTCTGATCAACTCTATATGCAATAAATACAAGTTCTACCTAGTTGTCTGGGGGCTAACACAATCTGCCATTAGTCTCTGTGTATATTTACAGAATGCTCTATTCTATCTGGCTCAGAACAGCCTTTACAGGTAAGGATTAATGAGGTTCATTTTCTCTGTGGTGTTAGTAGCTGTCATGATTTTATCACAAGTCTCACAAAATTTGGTGTTTTTCTTAAAGCCCCAGCTCCTGGGGCCATTACATGAGAACTGCAGCTTTTTTTTTTTTTAAGCTTCTCGCTCTCCTGATGAGAAAACCTTGAAAATATGAACCATAAAGGCAAATAAAAAGAACCAATTTATTTTAATCTCTTTATTTTTAAACTAAAGTTATGATTTTAGGGGGCCTGACTCCTGATTTTTAAACATCTAGGGTGGGCACCACTGTCTCTGGTAGCTAGGAGATTGATCCAAACCCCACTGAAGTGAAAGTTTGCTCCATGGGTGTAGTATATCCATGTATAAACTCAGCCATCAGCTTGTTGTACCCAGGCAGCAGGTTTCAAACTCAGCGATGGCCTAGGCAGACATATGACACGTACATCATGATGTGTGATATGTCTTCGTACATGTTGGTACAGGGCCTAACAAAATAGAATCCCCTTTGTGATGGGGGCTTCCAAATGCTACAGCAATATAAATATTCACTAATAATCAAACAATCCAGTTTTTGGAGCAAGTAAAACTTACATTTGTGAGTTCAAAATTCACTTTCTGTGCAGCATAGCCCAGCAGTTAGGACACCAGGCTGTGTGTCAGGAGACCTGAGTTCTATAATTTTAGACCATGAGCAGTTTTGGGCCAGGGATTCTCATTTTCTATTTGTTTGTATAATGCCTAGAACAACAGGACCTGAGCTGCTAGAGGCCTCCCGGTGCCACTCAGATATAAAAGTTGAATAATAATAACAACAACACCTTCTGACTCTGCCACTAACTTGCTGCATGACCCTAGACCAGGGGTCGGCAACCTCTGGCACGCGGCTCGCCAGGGTAAGCACCCTGGCGGGCCGGGCCAGTTTATTTACCTGCCGCGTCGGCAGGTTCGGCCGATCGCGGCTCCCACTGGCNTGGCCAGGACCCGGGCACTGTGAGTACCACTGAAAATCAGCTTGCGTGCCGCCTTCGGCACCCGTGCCATAGGTTGCCTACCCCTGGCCTAGAACAACAGGACCTGAGCTGCTAGAGGCCTCCCGGTGCCACTCAGATATAAAAGTTGAATAATAATAACAACAACAACTTCTGACTCTGCCACTAACTTGCTGCATGACCCTGGACAGGTCACTTCCTCTCTCTGGGTCTCTGTTTCTCCCTCCCATCATTTATATCTCTTATCTAGATTGTACACTCGTTGGCCTTTTCTTCACTAGGAAAAAAACGGTGTTCTCACCTAACCTTAGCTAACATATGGTAAAATTCCAGTGAAGACAAGGTCGTTTGTAAGTTTAACGCCAGTTAGCAGGTTGAGGCAAATCTTAGGTTCCCCCACAGTGTTTGCCTTCACCTGGTAACTCACATGACAGCTACAAACTGCTTTGTCTTCACTAGGATTTTATCTCATGTTAGTTACCACGTGTTAGCTAACACAAGATAAAAACATACCTTTTTTCCAAGTGAAGACATGCTTTGAGGTATTTACTGTGTATTTGTACAGTGCTGAGCACAATGGGACCATGATCTCAGCCTCTAGACCCAATTGTAAATAAAAGTAATTCTAACACTTGTAATTCTAACTACCAGAAATGTTCCTGCTAATAAAAGTCTTTTGCTAGATATTGGCAGCAAGCACTGTCAACAAGGGCAAACACAGATGAACTGGTTTTGAGGTTTTTATTTGAATTCATAATCAGTTTATTTTAAAAACCTACTTGTCCCAGTCTGGTAGTAAAACACAGCATTAAGGTAGTGCAGAAGAACTAGAAAATAAAACAGATTATCCCCAGAAAGTACAACTGACAAGTGCAGTTTCAGTCTACAAGCTGGGTTAAGTGCCAAAAGTAAATGACATTAACAGTGGAAATTAAGATGTACTCTTTAAGGTATTGTTATTCACAGAAGTAAGGAATTTTTCCATTAAAAAAAAAAAAAGGGAATCTGTCCCCTTAAGATGGGGCAGTGTCTGAGACCACGTTCCCGTGTAGTGGTTTTAGGGCATGTCTACATGGCAGGTTTGCTGCCATTGATTTGAAGTCTATAAACCAGAGTGACAGCATGCACATGAACAGCTGTTTCCTGTTTCAATCCTCATTACTGCATACACATGACTAGGGCTCAGGGCACAGTAAGTAGAAGGCATTCTGGGTGAGTATCCCATGGTGCTTTGCTTTACTGCTGAGCTGTCTGCATTCTGGGTATTTTCTCAAAGTGCATTGCGGGACACATTGACCCTCCTAGTCCCAGAATTCCACAAACTCCAAAAGTCCCAGGAGTCTTCTCCCTCCATCCAATGCTTTCTGTCTTCTTGGATGGAGTAATACAATTTTGAAAGAAAGACCCATTTTCGAACTGCTGTCAGCAAGCATGGACACAACAATGATCCACACTGTGATGCCCGGGACCGGGAATATCCATAGGCTGTTGGGGGATTATTTGAGAACTCAGCACAGCATGTCTTCAGCTTTGGATATCAACTGCCGCATCACCGAGCAGTTGATGGAGCAACAGCAGCAGTTCCTCCAGCAGCGGGACAAGAACAAGGGTGGGAAAGATAATAGCAAGCAACAGCGACTGCAACTGCTCTTGGAGCAGCTTCACAAAGTGTAGGACCTGTTCTAGACTCAGGAACCCAGCACTGACTGGTGGGAGAGGATCGTTCTGAAGACCTGGGACAACTAGCAGTGGCCCTGGAATTTTAGGATGAGAAAGGCAGTTTTGTTTTGTTTTTAAAAGATCTGTGCTCTGCTCACCCCAGGGCTGCAGAGGCAGCTCACCAACATGTGAGCTCCCATACCCATGGAGAAATGGGTTCTAAATCACCATGTGGAAGCTGGATCTAATTGTTACTTGTCAGTTGCTAATCATTTTGGAATGGAAAGAAACTGTTGGGTCCATTGTCATGCAGGTCTGTGCAGCTCTGCTAAAGGTACTGATGCACAGGATTATAAAAGTTGATAATACTCAGGAGATCATTGATGGGGTTCCTGAATTGTAGTGTGGCAAATGATGGGACCTGTGTAGCTATTCCCCACATACAACACACCACCAGACCTCTTTATAAAAAGAAAGGGGTATTTCTCCATGACACTCCCAGGCCTAGTGGGTCACGATGGCAGGTTCACAAATATCAGTGCAGGGTGGCCTGGAAAGATCCACATTGCTAAAAGCTTTCGGGCCTCACACCTGTTTGCCTTAATGAATAAGGGACAATTTACCCTCAGATTCACTATGGACATTAATGGTGTGGAGATTACTCCAGTCATCCTGGGAGACCTGCCTTATTCTCGCCTTCCCTGGCTGATGAATCCATTTGCAAGGCACTTTGATAGAAGAAAGGAACTGTTTATTATCATCTCTGCAGTTGCAGAATGACAAGGAAGTGTGTGTTTGGCCATTTGAAAGGCAGATAATGCTGTTAATGGCAAGGTTAAAGGCTGAAGAGCAGTATCTGCCTTGCATTATAGCTGCATGGTGGATTTTGCACATTTTTGAAAGTGAGTAAGACTCTCAATGATGGGAAGGAAGCTGAGGTGTAGAGTTTTGCTTGTTGTGATTTTATGGATGTTGTGGTATTTTTGCTTTTATCTTGCATGTGTATATGCAGTGCCATAGGGTTTCACTACTGTTATGTTTCAAATTTGTTGAAGATGGGAGGTTTTATGCATACCATGCCGTGCTGAGGCTTCATGGGCAGTAAAAAAACAGTGAAAAGTCACATTCTGACAATAGGTCACAGCAAAAAACAAAACAGTTTAAAAATATTACAAACTTACGTCAAAGGGATTCAAAATATGAAATGCCACTCAAGTGACAAAGTGTGACATCCATATACAGTGCAATGGGGGTCAGGAGGTGCAGAATCCTGCTCACTGCTGTGTGAAGGAGAAGCAAGTCCAGGCTACAGCATGGAACATCTGTTGTGTGTCCCAGTAACAAGTATTACCCACCGACTGCAGAACATGGCTGGGTCCTGCTGAAGGCTGCTGCATTTCCTGTTGTCCTAGCTGCAGCATGTACTCCAGCAGAGCATTCTACCTGTTCATTGACTCAGGAGCTGCTTCTGCATGTCCCTGTCTTTTCCCACAATGTCTTTGGTCAAAGGAGTGTTCTCTCAGGCACTGTCCAGCCTTTTTCTAACTATTGTCTTCCTGTATCCAGACTGGCCTTGAGGCCGGGAATCAGAGTGGCTTCCCACCCAGCTGCCCTCCGGGACCTTGAAGAGATCCCATCTGCACTGTTGTAGTCTTCCTCCTCCAATGAATCCTGGCCATTCTCAGGGCAGGGCACAGTCGCCTCGGTGGTGGCAGTGGTACCACTCTGCACAAGGGTTTGGGGCTCTGTAGTAGTGGGCCTGAAGAAAATTCTGTCCAGCTCCTCAAAAAATGGACAGGCCATATGGAGATTGCCAGGGGCATTTCCCATACTTGGTGTTCCTTTACATTTTCCTGAGCTCTTTGCTCTTGATACAGCACTGAATAGCATCTCCGTTGTACATATTTGCTACCATCTGCTTAGTGATGCCCTCAAAAATATTCTCATTGTGATAGTTACTGTCAGGAGCCTGCTGAACTGTCATTTCTCCCCAGATTGCAAGGAGATCAAGGACCTCAGCTGGGTCCAGGAGGATGCACGAGGCACGGTGTAACATTGCTGGAACAATACTGCTGTAATGTAGATATATTTGAATCCAAGAGCTAATTGGCTGATCTCGGCCCCATGGGGGAAGGCACATCTGGTCAGTTTACCCCCAGAGCATTTTGGGGCACAGAGATAGGTCAGTCATGGACACCTTCAAAACAGTGTGGGATAGTAGCCGGTGGACTGAGAAAATAGTACACAGCAGCATTGCAGTAGTTTGCACTAACTCACTTTGCAGAGAATTTACTCCACTTTGAGACTGCAGTACAGACTCTGCAGCAACTGGGGAGTTACTAATCTTTAAGGGTTTGCATTGTGCTCCAATTTGAGTTAGTACAAACTAGGCTCCCCCATGTAGACAAACCCTTAGAGATATGGTGAGTCTCTCTTGGGGTGACAAACCCACTTTACAGAGTAAAGGGAATCATATGATCAGGGTTACTCAGAGGACAGACAGACCTGTCTGTCTGTCTCTGGAGTGCTGCCATGCGTAACCCTGACACTTTACCTGTATAAGAAGACTGGATCCGGACAGAATCGGTCAGAGCTCATTAAAAATAATTTGATTCTGGCCCCCATTGCTTTCCCTTCTGCCTGAAAATGAGTGACAGGTTGACTGACAAAAAAAAAGAAAAGAGGACTTTGAACTGCAGCAAATCAGTACTCTGCCCAAATTAATTGAAGAGGAAACCTGCAACGCAGATGAGCATGCACATGGTAGGGAATAGGCTGACAGGGGTTGGGATTGCATGGCATCTTGGGTAAACCTTCCAATTAAGGTCCCCACAACCAACCTAGGATGGTTTACAGAAAGGACAGGGCTGATTCCCAGTGACTCAAAGGCATTAGAACCAGAAATGGAGCTCAATTACCAGCGAAAGCCTTGAATTCCAGAGGTTATTACAGAAATGTGTGAGAGCGAGGCCCTGTTAAAAGGAAGGGTCATGCCCTAGTGCTTCTTCATACCTTAACGCAGGTAATTCTGCCCTCCCCCTCATGCCTGCCATTTCCCTGTGTCTGGCTTTCCGGAAGTAGTGCTTTTTGTTTAGAGGGCCCAGAGGAGCCGTTTCTATCAAAAGTTATAAGATTGTATGTTTATTTCCACACCAGAATGGATTACACTTATTATCCTTAATGCCTCTGACACGAAGATAAAGGATAACTTGTACAGCTTAAGACAGACATTTGTATGTTGGTCACACATTTCAGCCTGTGCAATTGTCCTGCTGTGATGTAAACAAAAGCCCATCAGCTGCTGGAATAAATCGCTATAAAGAAGTTTGAAAGATTGCTGTACATATGAGGCAGGTCTTCCTGCTATGTTCCCCAAGGCACTGTTTTGTTTTTAGTTTCTTTCTAGGTGCTCTGTTGGATTTCCATGGGGCCGGTCATAGATTTATGTTGCTTTGAAATTACTGTTAGGTAAATCTTAAAAGTCTGAGTTCAGTTTTAACAAGCAGCACCTAATGTTTTGGATGATCCTCTGATTATTTCCTTCTTCACCTGCTCTTTCTATCCTTTTGAGTTATAACCATCCAGACAGACTGTTCAATAGGATAGCGTGTCATGGGGATGGGATCACAGGAAGGTCAGTCCTGACTGGGGGGAAATTGATATTTTGCAGATCATAAAAGAAAGGGATAGAAGGGAAGCTGGAGAGAGAACTGCTCAGCTGCCTAAACAACTTGCTTTTATCCATACCCTTAAATAAGTTTATTTTGTGTTTGGTGGTAGGACTAGTGGCATTGGAGGATGATGGACTGCCTAATTAGGCACTCAGCTTATTCATAGGTAGCCTTACTGAGGTGAATAGAACTACTACCCAATTGAACAAGTGTGACCCTAAGCATCCCTCTATTCACACCCCACACATTACTGCAATTCTCTTTGTACAAAATAGACCATGTGAGGTATCATATGAAAGCTAACACCACACTGGTTGTTAATATCATTGTAAAATGCATATGTGAACATTACATGTGGAGTTATGAATTCGCTCTGTATGTTACTAGAACATACTTAAGACCAGACAGTCTAGCCTATGTAAGTGGGGGAATAGTCCCGCTATTGTGGGGAACTTTCCTGGCTTCTGCACTACCCCAGTGAAGTGGGCTAGTGAAAGGATCTGAGTCCTCGCTCCCACTTCCTTTACCCAGAGGCCTCCCTGCCCTCGAGATCTCCCCTTCCACTCTCCTGTCTGGCAGAGTCCTCGTAACCCCAACACGGCTGGGCCCAGGATTCCTGGGGGGCTCAACCCCCAACCCTGCTGTGGTCACCTGGGACAGGGGCTAGGGTGTCCCCACTCCGGGGTACTCTCTCTGCACTGGGCACCTCCCTGACCCACTGATCATTTCATACAATTTAAAGCAAATACAAGTTGTTTAATTAACAATTAATTTAAAAAAAGAATAAGGAAATATGGGAAAGGTTAAAGGAAAACACATCACCCTGCTCTGTGGCAGGGAACATTACAAACAGTGTCTCTGGACATCAGGGCACTTCACAGTCTGTTCCTTGTAGGTCCCAAATCTCCTTCTCAGGCCCTGGCTGTGCTGCAGGGATGCTGCAGGTTGGACACTTGCAATGGTGGTGGCCACACACCTCCGGGCTTTGGGTGGCGGGACCCTTTTTCCCAGCGTCAGCCCTCCATCGGGTTAAGATCCCCCTCCCAGTCTGGCCTGCAAGGACCCTTGGCTGGGGGTGTCTTTCTGCGCTGGGCCCTTTGCCGAAGGTCCCCCCTTGGCTGGCCCCAGTTGCTCACCACACTTGGCTCTGTGGCTGCAGCTCTGCTCCCAGCACAGGATCTGCTGTCTCCCTGAGCTGTTTCTGTGACTCTGCTCCCAACTCTGAACTGCTTCCTGAGCTGCTTTTCTGGCCCCTCTGGATCTGGCACGGCTCTGCTCCCCAGCTCAGCTTGGGCCCCTGCTTTCTCCTTAGCTCAGCCCCACTCTGTCTGACCCAGGCAATTCCAGCTCACAGGGAGGACGGGACTCCCCTGGCCTCCTGACTTCCTGATTAGCCTGCCCGCCCTGTCAATCAGGCTCAGAGGCGGAGGCTGACCTGGAGCATTGGCCTCTCCCCAATCTTTTAGTGCTGGGAGCTAGCCAACCAAAAGACCCCCACTGAATGTTAGTAAGGGGGCAACAGTCCCCTTACACCTAGGAAAAAGCAATAAACAGCTCCGTCCTAGAGAAAAGGAACATGGGTTTACCTTAACGTACATATGAGCAGTAAACAAAGCCATTGAGCTAAACTGATAGAAGTTATCCTCATCCTGAACTTAATAGACAGAATTAACGTGGCTCCTTCACCCCAGAGAGACACAAGAGACTGAATCCCCAGGAGGCCTTTCTGACTTGTAAAACAAAGACATCCCTTTGGGGATATAAGGAACAGAGAGAGATTCCATCTTTATCCTTCATCTTAGGAGCCAAAAAAAACCAAGCCATTTGGTCTCTGTGATGAGTCCTGGCCAGTAAAAAGCTGGACTGGAGTTTGTAGGCGAGAGAATCCCTCTTGAACAAAGACTGTATCCTGCTAGATTCAGTTTTAGTCTTTTAGATGCATGTTTTCACTTTTATTTGCTTGTTACCATCTCTACCTTTCTCTCTTTTAACTTGGTACCACTTAATCGATGCTCTTTTCTTAATAAACTTGTTTTGCTGTCACTATAAATCAACAATGCTGTGTAAGTTAAGTGAACTGCAGGCTTCTAGAAAGACTGGAGTGTTTAACAGTCTCTGTAAACTAAAGGCAGCAAAGCCAACACTTTCTCTGTGAGGGCCCAGTGAGAGGGACTTGTCCCTGCAGCAGGATGATTTTGAGGCAAATTCAGGGCTAGAAGGGTACTAAAGTCAGCCTGCAAGGAGTAACCAGGATGGGCAAAGCCAGGGTGAGGATTGTGGGCTACTGGCAGACTGTTGGGGTCAGAGCTCTGGACCAAAGCTGCACAGCCCCAAGGTACCCAGGGTTATAAGGCAGACAATTACCCAACCTTTTACATCACACTAAGCAGTACATGAGTGAGGATTGAACAACCAGGCCTGCCATGATCAGCAATCTTCCAAGAAGCAATACTCAACCTGTGACCCTAGAGTTACCCATGGCCCTTTGGGAATCAGCATGGAGTTCTTACGAAGTCCATGGGTATGGCTAGAACTTGCCTTGTTTATTTTTGAGAGGCTGCCAGTATTTCTCCCCATTCATTTAAATACCCAGGTCAGGGGAAGAGGGAGACTGAAGAAAGGGACCCCTCTTTTTCTGTGCCAAAAGGCCAAGCCTAGGGAGAGAGGAAAGATCCATCCCTACTAATAAAGTTTGGGAGGTGTAAGGGAGAGAAAGGAGATGTATAGCATCAAAAGCAATTGCCAAGAGCCATGGTGCAATATCAGAGCATTGCTTTGCCAGGTTTTCATAAGGTTGTACCAATATACATTATGACAGCAAGTCTCAACAATGCAACATACCTTTGGAAACACTGCAACTGTAGCAGTTCGGAATATTGTACGCAGGGGGTGGAAGTCACTCTCTCACACACACACTCACGCCTAAGGGTGAGTATTACTGTTTTTATGGTGAAAAAACAATAGAACGCAGGAGCAGCCTAAATGTGTTCAGTGCAGGTCCACATAACCAACATGCAATAGCTGTTTCGGGTGGCAGGCATGCTGCTGGATTACATTCCTGAGGTGCATCCTGGCCAGTCCCCAGCAATGTGGGAAGTAAAGACATATTGTTAGACCCTTTGCTATATGTGTTGGTGTTGTGTCAGCCAATTGCCATCTGCCCATAGCAAAACATCTGAGGGGGAGGGGACAGCAGGCAAAACATTCTTGAATTAAAATTCATAATCAACAAAGTCTAATTCCCTCAAGTGAAGTAAGGGCAGGAGTTAGCTCCACCAGGACAAACCCCTACCATCCTAGGGAATCCCAATCTGGCCTGTCCTTTTCCGCAGGGAAGCCTGGAGTGTTCTTCCATTTACTAAGTCATCCCCATTTTGTAAGCTTGATTCAGAGGCTCTGTCTACACTAGCAACATTGCCTAAAGACCTTCCCACCACTGCATCTCCTCAACTGTTAGGAGCCCTGGCATAACAATGGCAGACATTTCAGAAAGTTCTCCTAGTGCTCAGAGAGCCAGAGGAGAAAAACCCACTGGTAGTTTGTCTCCAGGCACTCTCTTACCTCAGGGAATCTTACCACTCTTTCCAAGTCAGCAAGTGAGCAAAGAGTCTGTATAATGATCCTCCCCTTCCCAAGAAGAGCCCCACTGTCTCATCTCTCAACAGACACCTGTAGACCAGAGACCTCATTAACTCAGCCTGAATGAGATAGACATGCTCTCCCTCTGTAAGGGCAGTCCCTCTGCCCCTTTATTTCCTGTTACCTACTGATTGTCTGCTACAGTTGGCATGTCCTGACCTCCCTCCGGGCTCCACACTTCTAGCAGGCATTGCAGGATTGGCCAGTTTAAGCATCTGTCTGCAAGTCAAACCATTAACTCCCTTCCTGCCAGGCCCAGTGGGGGGTTAGTGTACCCAATCACACTGCATCGTTTAATCAATTGCCCTCCCTTACCATCTCTCAACTCAGCTGCATGTTGCTGTTGGATCATTTTGCTTCAAGATCTTGTACCAGCAGGATGCTGGTATCAGAACATGTGTGCACTGGCACTAGTAGCTGCTGCCTCCCAAGAATTGCATAAAAGTGTGACCAGCCTTTATAGAGGGAAATGCAGCTGGGGCACAGGTGAAAAAGAAAGCTGCTTGCTTATTAGCTGTGCGCATTAAAATGTCTTACTCTCTCTTTTGGCATCGATTAGCTGAGTGGGGTGTGTGCTTCTATCCAGCTTTTTATATAGCTGCCTATTGCAGGAGTACCTGAGCACCTTCCATGTAAAATCAATAGCAATCGCAAAGCAAAGTCCTTAATAGTCTTAATAGAGTCTCTGGCACTTCTGTAAACAAAATTACCTTCGCTGTTTCTCTGCAAGGACAGAAAAAAATCCACAGGGCTGTGTGACCCTAAGAACCCCTCAGGGCCACCTGGTGAAGGGTTCACTGTTCTGTAAGAGCAATGTCCATCAGGCCTGACCAAGTCACTACATCTAATACACTACTTACATAGTATTGATCTGAAAAGGTTTGTGTAAGATGTGAATAAAAACTTACATCATACTGATCATAATCATTGTGTGATGTATAAAGATGAATGATATTTAAGAAGTCGTATGTATGTACTGAAAATATGTTTTAGAATCTGTGTCCCAGGAAGGGTTGACATGTAGGTTTTGACAGACAAAGGAATGTGGAATCCCTTCTCTGCGTATGTCTCCAACATAAATTAAGCATTGTAAAACCAAATGTAATGCCGACAGACCCCAGTCATCAGGATTGAACTGGGGACCTCTGGAGCTTAGTGTATGAGCCTCTACTGCATGAGCTAAAAGCCAACTGGCTGTTAGCTAAGGCGGTAGAGCAGACTCATTTAACTCTCTCTAAGTAGTCTCAGCACCACTAGATAGGACAGAACACCACACCCAGAAGGTGTGTGGGTTACACAAACACAAGGAAGCTATATTTGCAAGTCAACCCAAGAATGTGAAGTCAACACAGGAAGACACCAGAGACTAAAAACCGCAGGGAGTTGTCTTGTCTCTGGGGTACAAAGACAATGAATTTGGGGGTATAAGAGGAAAGAAAAAGGACCCCTGTGTCATGCACTTACTGAGAACATAAGAACGGCCATACTGGGTCAGACCAACGGTCCATCTAGCCCAGTATCCTGTCTTCCGACAGTAGCCAGTGCCAAGTGCCCCAGAGGGAGTGAACCTAACAGGTAATGATCAAGTGATCTCTCTCCTGCCATCCATCTCCACCCTCTGACAAACAGAGGCTAGGGACACCATTCCTTACCCATCCTGGCTAATAGCCACTAATGGACTTAACCTCCATGAATTTATCCAGTTCTCTTTTAAACGCTATTATACTCCTAGCCTTCACAACCTCCTCAGGTAAGGAGTTCCACAAGTTGACTGTGCGCTGCGTAAAGAAGAACTTCCTTTTATTTGTTTTAAACCTGCTGCCTATTAATTTCATTTGGTGACCCCTAGTTCTTTTATTATGGGAATAAGTAAATAACTTTTCCTTATCTACTTTCTCCACATCACTCATAATTTTATATACCTCTATCATATCCCCCCTTAGTCTCCTCTTTTCCAAGCTGAAAAGTCCTAGCCTCTTTAATCTCTCCTCATATGGGACCCTTTCCAAACCCCTAATCATTTTAGTTGCCCTTCTCTGAACCTTTTCTAGTGCCAGTATATCTTTTTTGAGATGAGGAGACCACATCTGTACTCAGTATTTAAGATGTTGGCGTACCATCGATTTATATAAGGGCAATAATATATTCTCCGTCTTATTCTCTATCCCCTTTTTAATGATTCCTAACATCCTGTTTGCTTTTTTGACCGCCTCTGTACACTGCGTGGACATCTTCAGAGAACTATCCATGATGACTCCAAGATCTTTTTCCTGATTTGTTGTAGCTAAATTAGCCCCCATCATATTGTATGTATAGTTGGGGTTATTTTTTCCAATGTGCATTACTTTACATTTATCCACATTAAATTTCATTTGCCATTTTGTTGCCCAATCACTTAGTTTTGTGAGATCTTTTTGAAGTTCTTCACAGTCTGCTTTGGTCTTAACTATCTTGAGCAGTTTAGTATCATCTGCAAACTTTGCCACCTCACTGTTTACCCCTTTCTCCAGATCATTTATGAATAAGTTGAATAGGATTGGTCCGAGGACTGACCCTTGGGGAACACCACTAGTTACCCCTCTCCATTCTGAGAATTTACCATTAATTCCTACCCTTTGTTCCCTGTCTTTTAACCAGTTCTCAATCCATGAAAGGACCTTCCCTTTTATCCCATGACAGCTTAATTTACGTAAGAGCCTTTGGTGAGGGACCTTGTCAAAGGCTTTCTGGAAATCTAAGTACACTATGTTCACTGGATCCCCCTTGTCCACATGTTTGTTGACCCCTTCAAAGAACTTTAATAGATTAGTAAGACACGATTTCCCTTTAGAGAAACCATGTTGACTTTTGCCCAACAATTTATGTTCTTCTATGTGTCTGACAATTTTATTCTTTACTATTGTTTCGACTAATTTGCCCGGTACCGATGTTAGACTTACCAGTCTGTAATTGCCGGGATCACCTCTAGAGCCCTTTTTAAATATTGGCATTACATTAGCTATCTTCCAGTCATTGGGTACAGAAGCCGATTTAAAGGACAGGTTACAAACCCTAGATAATAGTTCTGCAATTTCACATTTGAGTTCTTTCAGAACTCTTGGGTGAATGCCATCTGGTCCCGGTGACTTGTTACTGTTAAGTTTATCAATTAATTCCAAAACCTCCTCTAGTGACACTTCAATCTGTGACAGTTCCTCAGATTTGTCACCTACAAAAGCCGGCTCAGGTTTGGGAATCTCCCTAACATCCTCGGCCGTGAAGACTGAAGCAAAGAATTTGTTTAGTTTCTCCACAATGACTTTATCGTCTTTAAGTGCTCCTTTTCTATCTCTATCATCGAGGGGCCCCACTGGTTGTTTAGCAGGCTTCCTGCTTCTGATGTACTTAAAAAACATTTTGTTATTACCTTTTGAGGAAACCCCTTTGCATGTGTGAAGGTATTCATGAAATAACCAGGATCCAAATTCACCGAAAACCTGCAGCTCTGTCGAAGGCTGAATGTTCAGGAGAAACTCTATTGAATAGGAAAGGTAACCATTAATCAGTGCAGAGTTAGGATTGCATTTTATATTCTATCTGTAACCTGTTGTTTTTATTGGCCTTGATCACTATCTCTTAAAATCTTAACCTTCATTAATAAACATTTGTTTTCACTATAGATTACAGTGCTATATGTGTTATAAAGGGTCTTAGCCTGAGCTGTAACAGTCAAGCTGTGTGTACTCTGTCCATTCAGGGACAGCTTATCTGTTAATTTCTGAGAGTCTCAAGTACTTGACAGGGGCTGGATACTACAGCGGGAATGCTCTGGGGACTCGAGGGTTAGTGTCTATCACTAGCCTGCACAGAGAAGGAGAGATCTTCGAGTGCTTGTCTGTGGACAGAGGCTGTTGGTTTCAGGGAGATGAACAGGCGTCAGGCAAAACTGTTTCATGATAAGAGCAGATGGTGGTGAGATTCATCACAACCCTGAATATCCCTGCGGAGCATCATAGGCAGTGGACAAACAAGTGTGGTGCCAACTCTTGCAATTTTTTTATCACAACTCTCACAATATTTGGTGTTCCACTGCACACCCAGGAGGCACTGTCCCAGGAACTCTAGGAATTCTTAAAGTAGTGGGACTCAGGAAGTGGGCTCCTCTGGCCCCCTTCACTTAGTGCGATCTCACAAACACCTCCCACTAAACCAATAAGTCAATTGCAAGTTAAGAGCCAGATTCACCAGTAACCTTCAGCTGCTTTGCACTGCTTTGGCAACACAAAACAGCTGCCAACTGACCAGCGTGCTCTGTCTGGTTTGCCCTGCTCTACTGGTGAATCTGCCCTTATAAGGAAATTTGTAAAAAATGATTTTAGGTTGATATTACCCATCTTCAAATCATTAAAAATATTGAATGGTGGCATGCTCTTGGGGTTTTTTATTCAGTGTTCATGTGGGCACAATTTAAAAAAAAAAAAAAAAAAAGCACAACCAAACAAAAAATGAACATTTCAAGACAAAAAACTATATTAAAATACAATTAAGGTTAAGAGTACATGTAAGTACCTGAGGATAATAAAAGATCACAGGGTTATTGTAATTATCCCCAAACTCAAGAAATTCAGAGTAAAGTTTACACTTAAAAAAAAAAATCTGTGTGTAAATGTAAACATCTAGGAACAAAGAATATAGGCCACACTTACAAGATGGTGGACTCTATCCTGGGAAGCAGAGTCTCTGAAAAGGATTTGGGGGTGGTGGAGGTGGATACTCAGCTGAACATGAGCTAGCAGTATGATGCTGTGGCCAAAAGGGCTAATGCAATCCTTCGATGCATAAACAAGAGAATCTTGAGTAGGAGTAGAGAGGTTATTTTAACTCTATATTTGGCACTGGTGCAAGGGCTGCAGGAATAGTGTGTCCAGTTCTGGTGCCCACAATTCAAGAAGAATGTTGATAAATAGGAGAGGATTCAGAGAACAGCCGTGAGGGTGATTAAGTGATTAGAAGACATGCCTTAGAGTGATAGACTCAAGGAGCTCACTCTATTTAGCTTTACAAAGAGAAGGGAAAGAGGTGAATTGATCAGTCTGTAAGTACCTACATGGGGAAGGAATATTTAATAATGGGCTCTTTGATCTAGCAGAGAAAGGTATAACACGATTCAATGGCTGGAAGCTGAAGCTAGACAAACTGAAATAAAGTGTAATAAAATGTAAATTTTTAACAGTGAGAGTGATTAACCAGTGGGACAATTCACAGCAGATTCTCCATCACTGACAATTTTTAAATCAAGATTAGACGTTTTTTCTAAAAGATATGATCTAGCAATTATTTTGGGAAATCTCTATGACCTGTGTTTTACAGGAGGTCACAGTGGTCCTTTTCTGGCTTTGGAATCTATGAAGGTATGGGAATACATTGTGACGTTGTGAAGTCTGTATGGTTTTATAAAAACATGATAATAAGTGAATATAATGTAACTGGAATAAGCTTTATGCAAAAGGTCTCTTGTAAGGTATTATTACAAAGCTTATAATCTACTGAGTGTGATCATTTTATTTGTATAAATGTACCACTCTTGTATCTAAAACTAGAAATATGAAATATAACTCTGAGGGCCTATTGTAATTATGCAAAGTGTGGGCCATTAATGGTGGTTTGGAATCTTAAAGGCTTCCATGAACCAGGATAATTAACTGGGGCTCTGTTTGCAAGCAAGCCTTCCTGTGAGTCAGGCTGGGAGGAATTAAGGCTTGGGGTCTTGCAGTGACATGTGATCATGTCACCTGAACTGAAATCCATCTTTAACCTGGTGCTTTTCCAGTGAGGGGGGGTGGAAACCCAGAGGGACGAAGAATTCCCGCCTTATGCAAAAGATATATAAAGGGGTGGAAGAAAACAGAGGAAAGAGAGGAGCCATCATGAAGAATCCCCTAGCTACCACCTAAGCTGGAACAAGAGCTGTACCAGGGGAAAGAATTGTGCCCATGCCTGGAAGGTGTTCAGTTTGAGGAAAAAACTTACTGAAGCATCTCTGAGGGTGAGATTATCTGTATTCAGTTTAATTAGACATAGATTTGCGCATTTTATTTTATTTTGCTTGGTGACTTACTTTGTTCTGTCTGTTACTACTTGGAATCACTTAAATCCTACTTTCTGTATTTAAATAAAATCACTTTTTACTTATTAATTAACTCAGAGTATGTATTAATACCTGGGGAAGCAAACAACTGTGCATATCTCTCTATCAGTGTTATAGAGGGCGAACAATTTATGAGTTTAC
>QXTE01000225.1:1586254-1794377 GCA_003942145.1 Platysternon megacephalum
AGCTGGAACAAGAGCTGTACCAGGGGAAAGAATTGTGCCCAGGCCTGGAAGGTGTCCAGTCTGAGAAAAAACTTACTGAAGCATCTCTGAGGGTGAGATTATCTGTATTCAGTTTGATTAGACATAGATTTGCGCATTTTATTTTATTTTGCTTGGTGACTTACTTTGTTCTGTCTGTTACTACTTGGAATCACTTAAATCCTACTTTCTGTATTTAAATAAAATCACTTTTTACTTATTAATTAACTCAGAGTATGTATTAATACCTGGGGAAGCAAACAACTGTGCATATCTCTCTATCAGTCTCAATTTATGAGTTTACCCTGTATAAGCTTTATACAGGGTAAAATGGATTTATTTGGGTTTAAACCCCACTGGGAGTTGGGCATCTGAGTGCTAAAGACAAGCACACTTCTGTGAGCTGTTTTCAGGTAAACCTGCAGCTTTGGGGCAGGTAATTCAGACCCTGGGTCTGTGTTGGAGCAGACGGGTGTGTCTGGCTCGGCAAGACAGGGTGCTGAAGCCACTAAGCTGGCAGGGAAAACAGGAATAGAAGTAGTCTTGGTACATCAGGTGGCAGCTCCCAAGGGGGTTTCTGTAATCCAACCCATCACATACATAATTAAGATTTAAACAAATTTAACTCTGCCCTATATTGAGATTATGAGGGGGGAAATATTTAAAAAATAATTAGTGCATCTTTGAAAATGCACAAATACTAAAATGTCTTAATCATAATTGTATGGTTATTGCATTTAATCACTCCAGAGTGATACACAGTATACTTAAAGTCTTAATGTATCTAGTTCTTACGTCTATTTCTGAAGTCATTTTGGCATAAACAACTCTGAAAAGTGACTGCAAAATGCCATTGTGCAGTTCCCTGTTTATTGTCTCTAAATCATTCCATATAAAATGAATTCTGTTTACATCTAAAATATGTGGGATTTTTGTTTTGTTTTTGTTTTTTTTCTTTTCTATCTCTCTAACTGCCAGTTTGACAAACTCATCCTGGTACATAAAGGTTAAGCCCTGCTCTTTCTCATTCACACAACATCATCTGCAATAAAAGTGTGTGCAATCAGAAGAGAGTAAACAACTCTGGCCATGATGCATGTGAACAGAGAAACCAAACTTTCCATTACATCCCTGAGGATGCTCATCATTTCCCAAGCATGTTCTAAATGCAGAAAATGTGCCACATTACCAGTAAAACATAAGAAGAAAGTAACCAAGAAATAGAGTCTACTTTCAAACTGCCATGTCAAATCTATTCTATTCTAGTCAGGTTCTTATGCTGCTCCCATTACCCTGGTGTCTGAACGTTTTAATAATACTGTACAGGTTCTGTGACAAAAGCAGAAAAAAATAAAAGAATATTTGTAAAAAGAGCCAGTAATATTTATGTGAAATAATGTGGGCCAATTTAAGCTTCTTGTCATGTACTTAATATGGCCAGTCAAGCAATGGAAGTATATCTGAGTCAAACAGTTTCTTGCAAACGTTTGACTTTTGACAAGTTGAGTGTTTTCATGAAGACAGATTGTGCCAAGCAGCATCTTCATCCCACATGCTTTTACATTCCCTCAGGATACAAGGGCTGGCCTCGATATTCAAATGAGGTCAGGAGAAAATTTTCATCTTTTTGCATTAATTTGCTGTGTAAATGAACCCCAGGAGCAGATAGAACGTGAGACACATCAGAGTGTTTTTAGGCAAATCCTCCACAGCTTTTGCCTGTGTGGCTCAACTGGCTATGGGCCACTTAAGGCCATTTATACAAGTCTGAGGAGCTGCTTGTGTGCATTCCCTCCTGCACCTTGAGCTCCTCTCTGGAAAGCTGGTTATAAAGTGCCTGGGATTTTGTGGCCTCTGGGCAGGCTATAGCATGAAAGCCTTGCTGCTAACTCTTCAAATGATTTCTCCCTGTCTTTACTTGCACTTCCTACAGTGCCTCAAGGGCTCTTCAGGTGCAGAGAGGGAGGTACTGTCATGTCTTCCGGAATGTGATATACATTTCTCAGCCAGCAGGAGCCAGGTGGTGGAATGTGGGTGCGGGTGGAGCAGTTGGTTGCATGCGCTTTTGTTTAGTTGGTTGTTGGCTAGCCAGACTATTTTAATCTTTTCAATGGTAATGATGTGTTTGGGGAATGATTTTGTTGTTTATTGAAGCAGTTAAGCCATAATTGCAGGGAGAGGGTAAAGCAAACAGCCTTTTCATATATTTCTTGATGCCATTTCTATGCTAATAATACTCAGCCCGCTATGTCTGAGAAATGACAGACAGCCCCCTTCTTCCCATCAGCGGATGAAGAGAGAAAGCTAAGGAAAGCAGCGAGTATGATGAAAGAAAACTGTACCCCTCAATCTTTTACAGGTCTCCTCGTGATGTCTGACAATCAAAGGAGGATTGTCTAAAGCTCAATTTACAGGGACATTTAGGGAATATTATTTGACTATCCGTATATCTTTGTCATCTTTTATGGTATTCAGACATTACAGAAACACAGCTTGGCCATACTCAGTATTACTGGGAATTCTGAAAAAGTGCAGACATTTCTGTTAGTATTGAAAGAAGGGCTGGAGTCATTCATAAGTAGGGGTTGCGGAACTGCTTATTGCTCTGGGTGTATGGGTAGAGTTTCTTTCCCTTTCCTTCAGAATATCTCAATGGACAGCCTAGTTTCAACTTGAGAAAAATCATCTTTTTTCTTGTTCAAAGATTTTGCTGCTGGTTTTGCGACTTCATATGTGGTGAAATGGGGGTATGGATACCTACATGAAAATGCATGAATAAATACTGATCTTAGATCCAATGAAGTTTTCTCAGTTATTTCCATATCTGTGTCCATGCTCAGTCTTCTGCAAAGCATAGGCCTCTTCATCAATGTTCCTATTCATCATGCTGAATTATTTATCCCAAATAACATCAGGCCTGGCAGCCTGAGTGGGTGAAGGCATGAAGTTTTCCTCTCTTCCTGATATCTAGGAGCAAACAGTCAATTTAAATATCTCAGATTAAGTTTAGCAAAGTATGGATGGTTAAGCCTTTCATTCTTCACTGGTTCAACTCTAATTCAGTTCTGCAGTGACTGAAAGTCATCATCTGAAGGTTCTCTATATTCAGTGACCCACAGTAGGTGTGTGACCGAATCAGTGGCCTCTGCCTAGCTCAGAGTGAGGTAAGTGTCCACTTCAAAAACCCACCACTGGCACCCTTACTGGCAGTCTGAGAAAGGAGGTCTCATTCAATGAGCATGGAGATAGAACTTCTCTCTCAACTCTTGAAGTTATCCTCCGGGTTGGATTGGAGGCCTATTGGCAGAAGGCAGGTAATGGGGAAAACCTGCCCAAACTCTTCCTGTTCTGGGGATAACTTATAATCAAGGATGCCATGTTCTAGAACTATGATTACTCTAGCATCTTTCATGAATACTATTGTGACATTATCCAGGGTACACTCTGGACTGCTGAGCAGCTGTGTCCCCTCAGTTCTCCAACCTGGGGTGCCTTTTACACTGTTCTGCTGTGAAAGCAACCATTCCTGGCCTGCTCACACAGCCGCTAGCCCATAAATTACTCCCAGCCGTACTGTATGAGTGCTTAACCAGCCAGCCATGAATTAAATTGCAGAGTCACACCAGCAAATTCTCAATCCCAGACTTGTCCCCAGAAATGTGCGTCTTGTACTGCCCAGCTCTTTCCTTCTGGACAAGTTCATAGAAAGTCTGTCATTTTATTAATAGAAAATGTTATGTACAATTCTTATTATCTCAAATGAAGTTTCCCAAACACTTCAGTCCATACACACTGGTTTAGATAAAATAAATTTATTAACTACAGAAAGATATATTTTAAGTGATTACGTAAGTGAGTAATGAGGTATAAAAGTCAGAATTTGGTTACAAGAAAATAAAAAGTAAAACAACTAATACCTAACTTAACAAGCTAAGTGAATTCAAATTAAAATGTCTCTCTCAACACATGATTTTGCAGTCTTACTGGCTGGATGCTTTTCAGACATGATCCCTTCCCCAGTCCAATGCTCCTTTCCTTGTCCTTCATATATTATGGATGTCAAGGGCAGAGAGAAAGGGAGGAGAGATGATTTGGGGCTTAAGTTCCTCATTTGTATATCTTTTCCTCCTCTTTGAGAATCATTTCTAGCTGAGGGTCAGGAGACAGCAAGTCTGGGAGAAAGGAACTTCCAGCTGTTTCTTTGCCAACATGTAAATTTCCTGATAAAGAATGGCCACTTAACCAGGTGAGAGTCCATTTTATTTTGTTGACACCCGACTGAGGTGTCAGTTTGCCTTTTGTCTCTCAGGAACTGGTTTGTGCCTGCTTTTCTAAACTTGGAACATGTCTTATACAGTAAGGTTATGAAATTTCAATGTTGCCACACATATTTTGCCAGGACAATAATGATCAGCAAATTATGAGTTTTCAAATGGAACCTCATAAGGCATACTTTGTATGAAATGTATCATAGTCTTGTAAAAGTGGTGAATATAAGGGTACACATTGTCACAACTATATTCTTTTAAACGGTTTAATGAAAGATTCTTTTATTACATATGTACAAAAGCCCAATTTCCCTGTGTTCTATCAAAACAAGAAGCCCTAGACATTTTTATTTAGTAAAGTGCCGCATACTTGTTAAATAAGGTCAATAAAAATAAAACAAGTCATCACAGAAATTCAAAAGTTTATAAAGAGAAGAATCAATTCAGCAATATTAAGTCTGTAAAGCTGTGAAGCATACATTGCATTTCTCATCTGCAGCAATATAAAGTAAAACTCCGAACAAAATTTCTAAGGTAAATATGTCATTCTGGAAGAGTGGGAACATAAGCTAACTTACTTGAGATCTTTTACATGGTGCTCAAGGGATTGCACAGTAAATTGCACAGCACACAGTTTTTATCCCTTTTGTGCTAATGTTTCCTATCTTTGTTGGGTGTTGACTGATAGCCCAGCTGATTGGTTGTCCCAGAACAGCAGAAGAAGTGAAAGAAAGATGCTGTATTTTAGTTTTTGAGAGAGGTGTAACTTTATGCCTGCAAGTTCCAGAAAAGTGAAAAGAAAGAAAGAGAAACTTTGCAGAAGAGAATCCGTGAGGAATCCACTTAGTTCAGGCTAGTGCTGTAGTCAGTCAGTTATGGCTATATTTTTATTTAAGACAATAAACAGTCTGTCAGTCCAGTCACTGTTCAGATTGCTGTGTAATAAATAGGGTTGCCATCTTTCTGATTGGAGAAAACTGAACATCCTTGCCCTACCCACTGCCCTGCCCCTTTGATGAGGCCCCACCCCTGTCCCGCCCCTTCTCTGAGGCCCTGCCCCCTGCTCACTCTATCCCCCCACCCTCGCTCATTTTTACTGGTCTGGGGCATGGGGTTGGGGGTGGGGTTGGGGGGAGGGCTCTGGCTGGGGGTGCGGGCTCTGGGATGGGGCTGGGAATTAGTGGCTTGGGGTGCAGGAGGGGGCTTCGGGCTGGGGCCGAGGTGTTCAGAGTACAGTACGGGCTCCAGGAGGGGGCTCAGGGCTGGGGCAGGGGATTTGGGTGTGGGAGGGGGTTTGGGGTGTGGGCTCCGGGCGGCGCTTACCTCAGGCAGCTCCCAGAAGCGGCTGGTATGTCCTTGTGGCCCCTAGATGGAGGGGCCAGGGGGCTTTGTGCTCTGCCCTCGCCTGCAAGCACTACCCCTGCGGCTCCCACTGGCCACGGTTCCCGGCCAATGGGAGCTGTGGTGCCAGTGCTTGAGGCGGGGCAGTGCGCAGAGCCTCCCTGACTGCCCCTGCGCCTAGGAGCTGCAGGGACATGCCGGCCATTCCAGGAGCCATGCGGAGCCAGGGAAGGCAGGGAGCCTGCCTTAGCCCTGCTGCACCACCGACTAGACTTTTAATGGCCCAATCAGTGGTGCTAACCAGAGCCACCAGGGTCCCTTTTTGACTGGGTGTTCCAGTCAAAACCTGGATGCCTGGCAACCCTAGTAATAAATGAACAAACTGCCACAGTCAAACTCTAAAAAGTCTTCACTGCCATTTTTACCAGGACAGTAGGTGGTGCCACGATTTAATACAGGCGTTTTGATATTTGTATGTGTGTGAATACCACCCAATAGGGCTAATAAATAAGGATTTGGGATATGAGTGAATTGAGTCCAAGGCTCCAGTTCAGGAGAGCATCGCTATTCAGGACAGAACTTAATCACATGCTTAACTTTAAACATGTGCTTATTATTTCCCACTGAAATTAATGGAACTTAAGTATGTGCTTAAAGCCAAACAGGTGCTTAAGTGCTATCCGGTATAGGGATGGACTGAATTACATGCTTAGGTATGTTTATGAATCAGGGCCTAAATCAGGAGTAATTCCACTGAAGTTAATGGTATAAAACTGTTGAAAAAGTAAATTCTTAATTAAAATGCTGAAAACCACACATGAGTCCAAACCACCACAAAGAAAACCTACTGATATCTCCTTCCTCCCCTTCCATCTTCCTCCTCACCAGACCCCACCCTAATATCCCCCACCCTACTTTTTATGTCTTTGAGGAGCTGTTGGCCTGACCCCCCCTCCTTCCTTCCCTCTCATTAGGGGTGCAGCGTGTGGTTCTAGCTTATAAGGCAGGACCAAGGAAACACTGCTGCTGCCAGCACCTCCCTAATGAGCTCAAGAGCAGAGGTGTCCAATATTTCATAGTGCAATAGCAAGGTGACTGTTCTAATAGCTATTGGGTCAGAGAGAGGGAGTGAGAATGACTCTGTAGTCCAGTGGTTACGGCACCCATTGGGGAGGTGGGAGACTCCAGGTTCAGTCCCCCTTCTCCAATCGCTCTTTCATATTTATCCACAGTGGAATAGCTTCAACAGGCGAGACTGAGGGAGCCCCACTTCAGAGCATCCCTTAGCTCAGTGGTTAGAACACTCTTCTGAGAGGTGGGAGGTGCCTGTTCAAACCCTTTCTCCCCTCTGGAGAAACGGGGGAATTAAACTTAGGTCTCCCACATCCCAGATGAGTTGTCTAACCACTGGGCTAAAAGGTATAACATGGGCACCAGCACCATGACCACCTCCTCATTGGGCCATTTTCTGCAGAGCGAGGCAGGCACCTAACTCATTCCCAGTAAAAATGCCTTAGGCACCTATGCTGCCTGACTCCAGGTGGCAGGTTCCCATTCGTAGATCGCTAAACAGAGATAGGCCCCTCCCACGGCTTAGCTCACAGCCTTCAGCATCTCCCATTGGCTGGCATAAGTGGCTTCCTGCCTAGCGTGCTGGCCTTTGTGGATCACATTTTAAGGCGCCTCCCTTTCCACATCCATTGTATAGGGAGCTGAAGCACCTGACTCAGGCTTTCTGGATCCCATTGTTGTTCCTGTGATTTTTCTACGTACCACAACACTGAGCATTGCAACACTTAAGTCCCTTTGTGGATCCGGGCCCTGCTGCATACCGGAAATCAACACGCTGTAAATCAGCCTGGAATACAGTTCTTCCAGATGAACAGGCTTTTGTACATGTTAGGATTTAGTATAACCTTGGTTAACACAGCACATTTGTGTGGTAATTCTTTCAGGGCACTTACATTTTTACTTTAAAAAAAAACCCCTCAAATATTCCTTCATATGATTCAGCTTCTTTCAGTAAAACTTCTTTTGAAACAATTACTCCAAGAAATTCTTTCAGTATGAGCCCATCCAATTATAGGTTATTTGACAGGCAACGTTTTATATAACAAAAGCCAATTCTCCATTACTGGCAGCCTTGTATTTGGTTTGTCTTCTAATACAAATTCTGAAGTGAGTGCAAAGCAATTTGCCAGGACAATACAAACAACACAAATGAACCTTAAGTGAAACGTCCCTTATCAGCTGCTAATACAGTCTCAGCATTCTCAATTCTAGAAATGATGCAGGCAAAGCATTTCCCCTGTTTAAGATGCTTTTAGAGCACTTACCCAATATGCATCAGGAATACCAAATCAGTGGAATTTAGAAGGGTAGGAAAAATAAAACCCTACTAACCACTGAATTGATTTATATTTTCAACAGTTTAAAATAACTTTTTCCCCCAAATAGCTATGCTGTTCCCTGGCTATAAAATCTATACTCACAGAGGCATAGGTTCTAAGGACCTTCTGGTAACTAACTCAAAGTGTATTATAAACATAAATTCTCACAACATTCCTGTGAGGTAGGCCAGGGATATGCAATATAGAAGTGGTGAACCAGACTGCATATCCCCTGCAAAGGTATTCCTTTTAGCCTATGGCCCTAATCCATAGGGCCAATGAATTCCAAAATCATTGCTCCATATTTCACACTAGTTTTATCCCTTTCCAGTTACCAGCAGCCCCTCCCATTTAATGACTGTCAGTCACTCCTTTCCAGTCCACCCATTCTCAGCCAGTTGCTAGGAGTGGACCCTCTCCGACCGTCCCTACTGGACACCAAACATCTGCAGAGCAGAAATGGGATCTGCCCACTCCCGCCCCTCTGCACAGCTGAGACACATAGGTAAACAGTGTCTCCCCTACTGGCTGGGGGGAGTGGAGCAATGCATGTATTTTATCCAATCAGAACTCTGTCTTTGGGCCACCATTGGCTTGAGGCTGAGGGAAGTGTCAGTCTTCAGCTGACCACAGTCTTGGCTGTAGGTGAGGAGGGAAAGGAGCACGGGGGAAGAAAAATGGGTGGGAGAAGGAAGAGGGGAATGGATGAAATTAAATAGGAGAATGGACAACAGAGAGCGGGAATGGGGTAGAAGGACGGACAGTCTTGTTAAAGAACCAGAGTGAGACTATAGCTACACTTAAAAAGCTACAGCAGCAGAGCTGTAGCTCTTCTGTGTCAACACTCACTAAATAGGAGGGGTTCTCCCATAGCTGTAGTTAATCCACCTCCCCAAGAGGTGTAGAATTCTTCTGTCAACCCAGCACTGTCAATAGCAGGGGTTAGATTGGCACACCCCTGAGAGACATAGCTATTCCAATGTAAGTTTTCAGTGTAGACCAGCCCTGAGACTTAGGAAACATGAGTTTTCCACTCTGCCACAGATGTGTCTGTGACCCTGGGCAAGTCACATAATTGCTCTGTTCCTTAGTTCCCCATCTGTAAAATGGAGTAATAATCCTTTTTTCCTCCCCTTTGTCAATCTTGTCTATTTAGAGTACAGGTTGTTTAGGGCAAGGAACTGTCTCTTACTATGTGTCTGGATAGCACTCCTAGCAAAATGGAGCTCCAGTCTTGATCAGGTCTCCAGGTATAATGCAAATTATTATTATTAATAATAATAATGGCAGCTTCAAAGGATACAGAAAAAATGGGAGGGGGAATGGAAGGAGAGGAAGAAGAGTAATGGGAGAGGGGGCATCAGTGAAGAGAAGTGGGGCATTGATCAGCATTCATGTCATAATCCCCATCAGTACCCGGTCCAGGCTGGGGAAGCTAATGATCCAACCAGCAGACCAAATTCACTGGTGAATCCTGCTTACGTGCCACCTGAGGCACATTGCACATACGCTAAGAAGAAGAAGAAGAGAAGAGAGGGACTCAAAAATGGAGACAATGACTAACAACCCTTTACTTTCCAGAATTTTTGCACCTTCTCCTTTCCTCCAAGTGTTCCTGCCTGAGCATTGAAAAGCCTTTCATTTAGTCCCATGTCTTATACCCAAAAACTTGGAGGCCACATGTTGCAGCCATCATTCTTCTGACAGAGAAAAAACACTGGATGAGACTATTCTTCAGACCCGATCCAGGCTATCTGTTAATTAGCCAAAGGGATCAGAGCTGCTTACCAGCCTGATAAGCACTTCTTTTATTTAGAACTTTATGGTGGGGTACTCTCTGTTTTCAGGGCAAGAGAAGAAAAGTTCACATCCAACCTTCCACTGATTTCCAGGGGCTCCTTCATAGGGTGGTCTGGACTTAACATTTTTGCCAGAAGAGCTATGTCAGTTAAGAGTGTGGGAAAATGTCACACACTTGACCAACATAGTTATTATGACAAAAGCTCCAGCATAGATGCTGTTTATACTGGCAAAAAGGCCCTTTTGCCAGGGTAAGCGGGGTCTGAATGAGTTCTCCCCTGATATGAGATGAGGGGAAAGACTTCGGGAGCAGACTGTGTTTGTACAGACACACCTAGTCTACCTAGGTACTCTGCATGATGGAGCTGCTTTGCCAAAATGCGGGTGTTGAGTTACAAATCACTACTCCAGCTCATGAACTTGCTCCTTCATTGCGTCAAATGCTGAAATTTTCCTTTATGCTGAAAGATGAAATTAAGAACAAGCACCACAGTACATCTCAGAGCTATGCACTCTTTGATGTGCAGGGTTTTTTTAACTTCACTTTAAACTTTAAGCCTTTGAGTCAGAAAAATTACCCACCTCAGGGGTCAAGGAGAGGCAGAAGGAGGAGGTGGAAAATCAAGCAAGAATTGTCTCTGCTGGGATTTGTGATGGGCTATAAAGTAATTAAGTGTGGCTGGCAGGAACCAGTTGGAGCGAATTTGCAATGACCCGTGCAATTACAAGCAAATGGCAATATTCAGGGGAGGCATGAAGTGGAGAGAAACTGGAGGCTTTCAGCTGTCAATGTGAAATAAATTGGTTGGTTCTACCTTTTGATAAGGGATTGTCAAGCAGAAACATCTCTCACTCTCCCTAGCCACTAGTGTAGATAGCTGGTAAACAATGGCTTGGAGACTTCCTCTTTCCCCGCATCAAAATAGTTAATCTTCAGAATAACACATTTCCTGCAAGAGCCTCAACAAAGGAACTTAGAAAAGACATTGCCAGAGACCCAGTCTGCTGGAAACCATACACATTCGTGTGCACACATGATAGTCAATGAAAAAGCATATGAAATGGTGTAAGTAGAGTGCGGTATACACACTGATTAGCCCTCTTGGGAAAAAGGGCTCCAGGGGAGTTGTTAGGTTCACATCTTACTGATCAGAGTGTAAATTCTAATTAGGACACAACTACTTCTAGTGATCTTATCCCAGTCCTAATGCTTGGCTGAAACCATAGCATCATGCACTGTAATCCGATTAGAGTTCATAAACTAAGAATTAGTCCTCAGAGACCTCTGAAGAAAACTCCTTTAGGAAGTCCTGCTAGTGATTCAGAAGGTAATGCTCTTTGCTCTGGGGCAATACAGAACCAAAGTCTGAGCATGTTGCTTGGGGGTGCTGGGCAGTGCTACTGAAAGTGCATCTTTCAGATGAGGTAAAGATCCTGACCACTTGTGATCATTAGAGATCTCATATCTTGACATACTTTTTAAGAGTAGAGGTGATTTATTTCTGGTGATCAGGCCAAATTCCAATTATGTTCTCTCCACCTAAATTCTCTTCTCCATTTCACTTAACTTCAATATTCATCTTCATGGTTTTTTATTAAACTTTTGTGTTGTGCTGTTATAAACTGTTAAGCCATGGCCTGAGGGTAGAGCTGGCTACATTTCAGTGGTGAATTAAATGATTCCTGTATGTATTGTTTGTAGGGCACATAAAATGTTTGGGATGCTCCTAGATGAAAGATATGATGATCAAGATTTTCAAAATGGCTGCCAAAAGTTAGGCTTCTGCATCTGTATTTAGGCTTCTAAGTAAGTGGCCTGATTTTCAAAAGTGCTGATTGTTTCTACAGACTTCAGTAGGAACTGGGGCGCCCATCCACAAGGGTACTTAGGCACTATACCCCAGACATAGGCACCTAAGCCTCCAGTTTAGACACCTAAGTGTCAGGATCATGACTGGGACATGGACAGTTGGGCCTAGCAGTCGGAGTCATGTGGGTGGCCAGGCCCGGAGGTTAGAGCTGAGCCGAGCTGAGCCAGAGCCAAGAATCCAGGCTATGGGACACTTGGCAGTGAAGTCAAGAGCAGAGCCAGGGGTCAGAGTCAAGAATCAAAAGCCAAATGCCAGAGTCAATGCGTGAACCAGAGGCACGGTCAGGAAGTGAAGCCTGGGGTCAGAGCCAGGGGTATCAAGGATGGGGAAAGGCAGGAAGTGGAGTGGGCACAAAAGCACACTGGATGGAAGCAGGAACTGAAGTGGGGGCAAGAGCAGACTGGGCACAGGCAGGAGCAGGCACAGGCTGGATGAAAGCAAGATCAAGCTGCTGTATGGAATCCATTTACCAGCCAACAGTACTAGCTCAGCTCCACCCTGCCTCCAGTCAGGAAGTGCAGTCAATTAGGCAGCACCTACCACGGTCAGCCACGCTCCTGCAGCAGTTGCCTCCTAAATCCCAGTTTAGGCTCCACCACTGTGATCCACAAAAGTCCCCCTGAAACATATAGGTACCTAAACTCATCTGATGCCTACATTTTCAGAGTAAAAGCTCCCTCAGCACCTAAGTTTCCTTACCTCCCTCTAGGAGTCTGGATGTCTATCTCCCACCTAAGCACCAGAGCAATCTACAAACCAGGGGGAAGATAGGCCTTGGCTTCCTTATCTCTCTTTTTCTGTCCCAATGACTATTAAAGTATCTACCCACAGTGGAACAGTCACTGAGCCAGAGAGAGAGCGAAAATGACTCTGTAGCTCAGTGGTTTGGGCACACACCAGCATCAGTCCATCTTTCATTATTTATCCACAGAGGAACAGCATAGATTGAGGGGGCCCCACACCAGAATATCCCACCGCTCACTGGTTACTCCTCACATGGGGGAGATCTCTGTTCAAATCCTTTGTCCCATCAGGCAGAGGGGGAAATTGAATCTGGGTCTCCCACATCCCAGGAGATTGCTCAAACCACTGGGCTAAGAGGTGAGCACCATCACTACCTTCTCCCAATTTGTATGGAGCAAGACAGGCACCTAACTCATTCCCACAAGAAACTAGTTAGGCATCTAAACCAGCTGATTCCAGAAGAGGGGTTCCCATTCCTGGATCACTAAGCAGAGATAGGCTTTGTGGATCCAGACTAGGGTGTTCGGTACTTTTGAGAAACAGGCAACTTATATGGGTCCTTAAATATAGATTAATTTAAATGAATTGAATTAAAGCTCAAGTTTAGGCCCCTTTAGAATGTGATTTTCTCAAGGATCATTTCTAAATACAGAACAGAGTACTACCAGTAAATTGCTGCTATGCAGCTGAATACCCCTTGCCCTGAGGACATACTTGGACATACCAGCCTTGCTGCTGGGTAGTGGGCAGTGACATGGGGAAGTCCACTCCTTGATTATGTTAATTTATTACTATATAATATTTAATCATGTATGTTTCTTTGAGTAAATTTTGTGCTAGGAAAATGTGCTGACTGACAACTCTGGAAAGGAAAATCCTCTAGTTTCCCATAAAACTACTATATAGCCTGGGCACTGACAGTTGGGGCTTCCGCATAAACAGCCCCCTGTAAATGTTCCTAAACCCTCAGGGAATTAGGTCACTTTTCAGGAGGAAAGAGAAGTTCACTCTTCACGGCTCACCAAGTCTTTGGTGGCTTGGCAGAGATTGCCAGCACTCGTGCTAACGAGTGCCATTTGTGATGTGTATATCTGCCCAGTACGAGGAACTGAAGTGAAACCATCAACTCATTTAATAAACTAATGAACAGCCATCAGACAGTGACGAATTTCACTTATGACTTGTACCAAATTCAAATCAGTGATGCAGAGGTTAAATTCTCTATATCCCACTATCAGTCCCCTAAGCTATCCCAACTCCCATTGTTATTGCTGGGAGTCCACAGCCCTACACCAAGTTGAAAATGCTTCCTAGCTATGAAAAAGAATAGAGTTGCTTTAAGTTATGGCAAAACTGTCCAGCCAGCTGCCTTAAGGCTATGGGTTTCTCAAGGGCGCATTCTCATTCTGTTTGCTTTGTTATCCTTCCTGCTGAGCCTGCTAGACAGAAAAATAAACCCACACCATTTATCTCTGTAGATAGCTGTGGGACTCAGGATAGCTGAGCTCTATATATGCTACATCCCCAGGGATAAGGTGAGGAATATGCATTCTGTCCTCACTGATGATTAATAGGGGGCAGAGGAGAAAGGGGGCTTGACTGTGACTTGCAAGAAGTGGATTTCTTTTCTATTAAAAAAAACCCAAACTTTTTGTTTTATTGGTTTCTTATTATACTAGCAAAGGTACAGCAAGATACAGGAGTAAGTGATAAGAAAGAAAACTAGCAAGTAAAGCATATATCAGACATATCTATCATTATGAAGAATAGAATTCCTAGATTTGTAGCTTTTAAGACCCGATGGGATCATTGTGATCATGTAGTCTAATCTCCTACATAACACAGTCCATAGAACTTCTCTGAATTAATTCCTGCTTCAAGTCCACTTGCTGTGGTTGCACTAAAGTACATCTTAGAAAAAAAACAATTTTGATTTAAAAATTTCCAACTATGGAGTATCCACCACAACCCTTGGTCAGTTATTCCAACAGTTAATTACCCTCACTGTTAAAAATGTGCACTTATTTTGAGTCTGAATTTGTCTACCTTCAGTTTACAGTCATTGGATCTTGTTAGACCTACGTCTGTTAGATTGATATATTCTACTATAAAGTAAGCATGAGAAATTTAAGAGTTGTGAATCTATCTGAGGTTGTCATGGGATATAATCTCTGTCCCGGGTCAACTTTTGAAGAACTTCAAAAAGATCTCACAAAACTAAGTGATTGGGCAACAAAATGGCAAATGAAATGTAATGTGGATAAATGTAAAGTAATGCGCATTGGAAAAAATAACCCCAACTATACATACAATATGTTGGGGGCTAATTTAGCGACAACGAATCAGGAAAAAGTTCTTGGAGTCATCGTGGATAGTTCTCTGAAGATGTCCACGCAGTGTGCAGAGGCAGTCAAAAAAGCAAACAGGATGTTAGGAATCATTAAGAAGGAGATAGAGAATAAGACTGAGAATATATTATTGCCCTTATATAAATCGATGGTACGCCCAAATCTCAAATACTGTGTACAGATGTGGTCTCCTCATCTCAAAAAAGATATACTGGCACTAGAAAAGGTTCAGAGAAGGGCAACTAAAATGATTAGGGGTTTGGAACGGGTCCCATATGAGGAGAGATTAAAGAGCCTAGGACTCTTCAACTTGGAAAAGAGGAGACTAAGGGGGGATATGATAGAGGTATATAAAATCATGAGTGATGTGGAGAAAGTGGATAAGGAAAAGTTATTTACTTATTCCCATGATACAAGAACTAGGGGTCACCAAATGAAATTAATGGGTAGCAGGTTTAAAACAAATAAAAGGAAGTTCTTCTTCACGCAGCGCACAGTCAACTTGTGGAACTCCTTACCTGAGGAGATTGTGAAGGTTAGGACTATAACAGCGTTTAAAAGAGAACTGGATAAATTCATGGTGGTTAAGTCCATTAATGGCTATTAGCCAGGATGGGTAAGGAATGGTGTCTCTAGCCTCTGTTTGTCAGAGGGTGGAGATGGATGGCAGGAGAGAGATCACTTAATCATTGCCTGTTAGGGTCACTCCCTCTGGAGCACCTGGCATTGGCCACTGTCGGTGGACAGGATACTGGGCTAGATGGACCTTTGGTCTGACCCGGTACGGCTGTTCTTATGTTCTAACTCAGGCATAAGAAGCAATCAAATCAAAAGTAGGAAAAAGTGGCAAATCAGTCAAAAAGATTGCTCCTTCCCCCCTCCCCCTCCAAATGGGTACAGAAAAGTTCAGAAAGGAGATATTTCACATCTATATTCCCTTCTTTTTCTTTTTTCTTAAATCAACCATGCAAGGAAATTCCATGCACATTTAGAAATACTTCACCTTGATAAATCAAATGTTTAAACTCAGGAAATTCCATGAATGAAGGTTTCTTCAACAATGGTAACTCAGCCATTTTGTGCATGTCATATTCTTAAGTGTTTTCCTTACTAATAGGAATGCCTTAATGCATTACTGTTTGTTATTAATATAGACTGCAGAAAAGCAGACTTTGATTCCCTCAGAGAGCTGATGGGCAGGATCAATATGAGGGAGAAAGGAGTCCAGGAGAGCTGGCTGTATTTTAAAGAAGCCTTATTGAGGGTGCAGGAACAAACCATCCCAATGTGCAGAAAGAATAGCAAATATGGCAGGTGACCAGCTTGGCTTAACAGTGAAATCTTCGGTGAGCTTAAACACAAAGAGGAAGCTTACAAGAAGTGGAAACTTGGACAGATGACTAGGGAGGAGTATCAAAATATTGCTCGAGCATGCAGGGGTGTAATCAGGAAGGCCAAAGCACAATTGGAGTTGCAGCTAGCAAGGGATGTGAAGGGTAACAAGAAGGGTTTCTACAGGTATGTTAGCAACAAGGTGGTCAGGGAAAGTATGGGACCCTTACTGAATGGGGGAGGCAACCTAGTGACAGATGATGTGAAAAAAGCTGAAGTACTCAACGCTTTTTTTGCCTCCGTTTTCACAGACAAGGTCAGCTCCCAGACTGCTGCACTGGGCCGCACGGTATGGGGAGGAGGTGAGCAGCCCTCAGTGGTGAAAGAACAGGTTAAGGACTATTTAGAAAAGCTGGACATGCACAAGTCCATGGGGCCGGATGCAATGCATCCAAGGGTGCTGAGGGACTTGGCTGATGTGATTGCAGAGCCATTGGCCATTATCTTTGAAAACTTGTGGTGATTGGGGGAAGTCCCAGATGATTGGAAAAAGGCAAATATAGTGCTCATCTTTAAAAAAGGGAAGAAGGAGAATCTGGGGAACTACAGACTGGTCAGCCTCACCTCTGTCCCCAGAAAAATGATGGAGCAGATCCTCTAGGAATCCATTTTGAAGCACTTGGAGGAGAGGAAGGTGATCAGGAACAGTCAACATGGATTCACCAAGGGCAAGTCATGCCTGACCAACCTGATTGCCTTCTATGATGAGATAACTGGCTCTGTGGATATGGGGAAAGTGGTGGACGTGATATACCTTGACTTTAGCAAAGCTTTTGATACGGTCTCCCACAGTATTCTTGCCAGCAAGTTAAAGAAGTTTGGATTGGATGAATGGATTAAAGGGTGGATAGAAAGCTGGCTAGATCGTCGGGCTCAACAGGTAGTGATCAATGGCTCAATGTCTAGTTGGCAGCCGGTATCAAGCGGAGTGCCCCAGGGGTTGGTCCTGGTGCTGGTTTTGTTCAACATCTTCATTAATTATCTGGATGATGGGATGGATTGCACCCTCAGCAAGTTCGCAGATGCCACTAATCTGGGGGGAGAGGTAGATATGCTGGAGGGTAGGGATAGGGTCCAGAGGGATCTAGACAAATTGGAGGATTGGGACAAAAGACATCTGATGAGATTCAACAAGGACAAGTGCAGAGTCCTGCACTTAAGACGGAAGAATCCCATGTACTGCTACAGGCTGGGGACTGACTGGCTAAGTGGCAGTTCTGCAGAAAAGTAGGAGCATCGCCAGTGGATCGAGGGAAGTGATTATTCACTTCTATTCGGCACTGGTGATGCCACATCTGGAGTATTACATCCAGTTTTGGGCCTTCCAGTACAGAAAGGATGTGGACAAATTGGAGAGAGTTCAGCCGAGGGCAACAAAAATGATTATGGGGCTAGGGCACATGTCTTATGAGGAGAGGCTGAGGGAACTGGGTTTATTTAATCTGCAGAAGAAAAGAGTGAGGGGGGATTTGGTAGCAGCCTTCAACTACCTGAAGGGGGGTTCCAAAGAAGATGGAGCTAGGCTGTTCTCAGTGGTGGCAGATGACAGAACAAGGAGCAATGGTCTCAAGTTACAGTGGGGGAGGTCTAGGTTGGATATTAGGAAAAACTATTGTGATGGTACCTCCCGTAATACTTTATGGAAATATGCTTAGAATGTGTTTTATGCTACGTATGCCATGTAACATATCTCTGTAAAGGTTATGATCTATTGAATCTATTAATCCTATTTGTATGCATATATCATTTTTGTATTCGAAGTTATGAATATTGGCTGTGTACTGGTTTGATTTCTAAATAACCTTAGTAGAGCATTTGGTCAGTTCCTGGAGAAAGGAATGTTGAAGTTAAGTACCTAATCAAGAAACACTTAAAGGACAATTAATCTTGGAATGCTCCAATCCACATAAGAAGTCTACTTGAGGACGTTCAAGGTAGCATGTGACCCATGGCTGCTACCTGGTAAGAAACTGTGTGTCATGCATGGACATGTGACTTGCCCAGGTGACTCCAAAACTCCATCTTGGAGCTGGACTTTGCATAGGAGTGAGGAGGGGGTCGCCACCCACAAGAGAAAGTCTATTTAAACCCCTGGGAGACCCCTTCATTTTGTCTTCAGGTGGCTAAAGAGAGAGCCTCTCCACCCCCAGGATACCTGAAAGAAACTGGAACAAAGGCTAGTGACTGCAAGGGGTGTGAGTGATTGCTGGACCCAGGCTAAAAGGAGATTAGTCTGTACAAGGGAGAATTTTGGAACTGGTGAGGATCTTATCTGTATTCAGTTTGATTAGACAAAGATTTGCATGTTTTATTTTATTTTGCTTGGTGACTTACTTTGTTCTGTGTGTTACTACTTGGAACCACTTAAATCCTACTTTCTGTATTTAATAAAATCACTTTTTACTTATTAATTAACCCAGAGTATGTATTAATACCTGGGGGAGGCAAACAGCTGTGCATATCTCTCTATCAGTGTTATAGAGGGTGAACAATTTATGAGTTTACCTTGTATAAGCTTTATACAGAGTAAAACAGATTTATTTGTGTTTAGCCCCCATTGGGAGTTGGGCATCTGAGTTTTAAAGACAGGAACACTTCTATTAGCTGCTTTCAGTCAAGTCTGCAACTTTGGGGCAAGTAATTCAGACCCTGGGTCTGTGTTGGAGCAGACCGACATGTCTGGCTCAGCAAGACAGGGTGCTGGGGTCCCGAGCTGGCAGGGAAATCAGGGGCAGAAGTAGTCTTGGCACATCGGGTGGCAGCTCCCAAGGGGGTTCTGTGATCCAACCCGTCACAACTATTTCACTAGGAGGCTGGTGAAGCACTGGAATGGGTTACCTAGGAAGGTGGTGGAATCGCCTTCCTTAGAGGTTTTTAAGGCCCGGTTTGACAAAGCCCTGGCTGGGATGATTTAGTTGGGGTTGGTCCTTCTTTGAGCAGGGGGTTGGACTAGATGTCCTCCTGAGGTCTCTTCCAACCCTAATCTTCTATGATTCTATGACTGTAAAATATACAGGGTATTCAAGACAGGCAAGTTAACACTGCAGGAGAAATTTTAATATTTTTCAACATCATGACTCTTGAGTGCTTGCTTTCTCAAGGAAATGAAGTACAGGTCTGTCTCATCTTACGCTGGGGTTACATTCCGCAGTCAGCGCGTAAAGCAAAAACCGCGTATAGTCAAAATTACATTGAGTGTAATGGCGGGCAGAATCGCCCGCACTACAGAAACAGTATTTAAATTGCTATTTTTCTCTTTTTTTTTGTTTTTTTCTTTTTTTTGCCAACCGCGTAAAGCTGAAATCGCACATGTTAAATGTGCGTAACATGCGACAGACCTGTATGCTTAGAAAGCATGTTAACTAACACATGTTAATAAACATGTTTTTAAGTCACTTTGGCCAGGCCTACGCCACAAAGTGTTGTTTGAATAGCTGTATCGGTCAGGGATGTGATTTCTTTTGCAACATTTCTATGTCAGCAAAACCCTACTATAAATGTAAAAAAATGTTCTTGCCGGTATCGCTCATTTCAGTCACAGATGGAGGTGTGGGCATCCAGGCCTAATGGTCAGAACTACTGTCAGTCAGAGCCCAAGAGTCAGAGCCAAATGCCAAAGCTGGAGTCAGGAACCAAGAGTCAGGAAAGAAGCAGGGGAGCCAGGCTGGAGCAGGATGGGGAGTGAGGCTGGGGACAAAGCAGGCACAGGAGTGATCACAGCTGCAGGCATAAATATTGAGCAGCCGTCATCCTAATGCTGCTGCTGGGCTTAAGAGAATGTCTGTTGGTTTCTTTAGCCAATGGGGTGGTCTGGCCAATCACCTGATTCTGCTGTAAGGGGAGTGTGATTCAGCTGCAAGTTCTCTATTGCTCACTAGGGAGGTTGAGCTACCTGATCCCAGGCTCTGCTAATTCTTGACAATTTTATTCACAAACCAGTGTAAGCGATATTGGCAAAAGCAATCATTGCACGTTTACTAAATGGACCTCATTGTCCTAGTCTAAAATGGGGCCACAATCTTGTGTTAACATCAATGTTTGACAGGTTTCAGAATAATAGCCGTGTTAGTCTGTATCCGCAAAAAGGAACAGGAGTACTTGTGGCACCTTAGAGACTAACAAATTTATTGTAGCATAAGCTTTCATTTGAATTTACTATTAATCAAATCAGCCTTACAAAATGGTCATGAAAATGTACCAGCCCAGGCACATAATCTAGTCATCTACCCTTTACTACAATGATCAATGAGAATGAGAATATATTTTACTCACCTGCGCTAAACAAAAATCCTCACCCAGGAGCAGTAGGGGAATACATTTTTGCAAGAGCATATTAAAGCAATATTAGAAGGAAGTAGACAGAGAGGAGCAATTTAAATATCAGCAGTGTGGTGAATGGGGCCGGGGATTAGGATGTGGGAGACCTGGATTCTTTTCCCAGCTCTGACCTGCTGTGTGAACGTGGGCAAGTCATTGTATCACTTTGTCCTCCATTTTTCCTCCCATCTTTTAGATTGTAGGATAGATTCTCAAAGGTGCAATGGGCAGTTAGGACCCTAGGCTCCATTGAAAGTCTTTGGGAATTGGGCATCTCTCATTTGTGTCTGAAAATCTCTTTTGTAAGCTCTTTGAGGCAAGAAGTGTCACTTATCTGTGTTTGTACAATGCCTAGCAAAAATGGGGGCCTGATCTCAATTGGAGCCTTTAAGCACCAATGTAATACAAATACATTCACGTGTGCTAAACTGGTCAAGTTAAAGCCTAGAATTTTAAACGCCTTTTGGCTTTAATTTGACCAGTTTAGCACATGCTAAAGTACAACTTTGTCCTGACTACAGTTTTAGAAGGTAGTAGTTAGATTGTGCTAGGTAACTCACTGTAACATCAGATTTTTAAATCCTAATTTAGACAAGACCATAAGGTGACTTGGCAAAATGCTAGAAAATATACACTAGGTAACAATCCCAGATGGCTGGGATGGACAGATTGAATGAACTAATAGGTCTTTTTCATCTCTGACTTCCATCAGAATTTTTCTAAGCTTTTCTTAAACTTCAAACATAAGATTTGGATCTGTTTTTAAAAGAGTGCAAATCAGAATTTGTAAAAAAGGAACTCCTCCCAGTGTGAGCATAAAGCATACCAGTGTTCCAAGACATTGAATGATTTGTACTGCCAATGAAAAAGAAAACACTGGAGGAGAAGGGAGAGATCTTGCGTATCAGTGTAACTCATGCCAGAAGCTGACAATTATGAAATATGTGTCTGAATCATTAGCTCGAAAGAGACTAGAAGCTATTGATCTGAAAATGGGTTGTACTGAAGCAGCACTAGGACGGGAGGGAAGAATTCAGTGATCAGCAGCAGCACTAAGCTGTTGTCCACTGAAGCAAGATAGATTATAATGAGAAAGGGACTGCACCAGGCACCATTATGTCCATTGACGTAAAAGCCATTGTGGCTTCCCTTCCAACACTTCATGTGCTATGTCATGTGGCAAACATTTCTCTGGGACATAGAAGTCTGGGAAGAAAAGTGGGATTATTTATAAATATGTAGCATAATCACCTAATGCTGGCAGTAGTTAGAGCACAATAAAATTACCCAGCAAGTGATGGCTGTTAGGATATAGATATTCAGGCCTGTCTGCAAAGGCCTATACTTTAAGAATTTAGGTGTATTCTTATCACTTAGCTAGTTATAGAGATATAAAATAAAGAATCTGTGCAAGGGCCTTCTCTCACTGTGACAGTCTGAGGCCCTGTTCTTAGGCTAAGGCCTTTGGCTAAACAGCAGAGGCAGCCATAAACTGGGAAGTGAATGGTCACATCCTCACATTCCAAACTAGTCATATTGAAATAAGGCAATCTGGGGCTGTTAGAAAGGTGATCCAATCTATCACCTCCAGAGAAAGGGAAGAGCCTAGAAGATGTAAAAGGAAATTTAGTTTGATAGTTTTCTGTTTGGTAAGAACTCACTTATCAATAGACACAGCTGGGAAACCTTTATGTCTTTATAAATGTAGTTGTGAAATCCTCACTTCTGTATTGTTTTGTCATTATGGTTCCCACTTTGCTATTGTTTATTTGCATGGTCTCTGTCTGGTTCTGTGATTGTTTCTGTCTACTGTATAATTAATTTTGCTGGGTGTAAACTAATTAAGGTGGTGGGATATAATTGGTTGGCTAATCATGTTACAATATGTTAGAATTGGTTAGGTAAATTTCAGTAGAATGATTGTTTAAGGTATAGCTAAGAATATTACTATATAAATTAGGGGCAAAGAGGAAGTACAGTAAGTTGGGATTCGAAAATAAGGAAAAAGGAACTTGGATTTAAGCTTGCTGGAAGTTCACCCCAATAAACATTTAATAGTTTGCACCTTCGGACTATGGGTATTGTTGCTCTCTGTTCATGTGAGAAGAACCAGGGAACTGGGAGAGTGAAGGAATAAGCTCTCTAACAATGGCCCATGTGCCTGCCTTCATAGGAAGTTCAAAAGTGTGTGCCACTAGAAGAAAGTTTGGGGCCATGAGAGAAAGAGAGGATTGCCTTTTCCTATTTCAGTAGTCTCTGAGGTCCAAATTTTGCCCTAAATTTCACCTAAATTACTGCAGTTACCACTGCATACCCAGAGGTTCTCCAGGTCTGACAGAAGGCAGAAATTTGTTTGAGATGGTATATGAAAATGATTAACTAAACAGGAGTGCCTGGAATAAAGGCATAACGAGAATTCCATTCCTAAATTAAAACAATGAGCCAAACTCAGCCTTGGTGTCAGCAGCTGCAACTCTATTGATGTTAATGGAGCTGCAACTGCTTTCACCAGGGCTGAATTTGGCCCACTAAGGTGTGTGGGGTTTTTTTCTTTGTCCATGTTTTTTCTTATAAAACTGAATGCAAACTTTGATTCTGTGATTAAACCTTACACAATTCATTATGATACTGTTTCTTAAACAGACAGATAATTTGCCTCAGAGGCTAAGCCAGCTAACTCAATGCTGCGGAGCAAGGGACTGGCGTTGCAAATTAAACCCCGTTCTCCTACATGGCAGTAAAGAGATCTAAATACCAGCCTACTGGGGCAGCCTCAAAATGCCATTGTATCCTATTTGGAACAGATCAACATTGTCAAGCTGCTTTAGCTTGATCCTGTGAATTGGAATCTGTCCTTCATGTAGGTCATATAACTTAGCAAGGATTCCTACAGGCAAAACAGCACCTTTCCTATATATGATTGCCTGCTGACCTCACCAATGGCTCTCCACAGCAAATGCATGGATTCCCACTTGGACTGATATGGGCTATCTTGCCAGTGCAGTCATGCACCAGACATGGACTCAGTCTGAGTTTATTCATCTAGGACACAGCCACTTCTCATTATTGAAATGCACATTAAGAAGTCGGCTCTGAAAATCTCCCTATAAACAAAGGCGATATGATAAGAAACAAAATTGAGTTCCCCTTTGTGGCTGATTTTCCTTTGGCTGCTGTCGTCTTTGAAGGAGCTATCAGAGCGAGCTAGCCAGTCATCATTAATCTTGAATGACTTCAGAAAGCAGACCCTAAACCTTCAATAATGTCTTTCCAAAACAGTCCTAATCTCTGCAATGGCTCTCAAGAGTGGCAGCAAAACAGCCCCCCATCTATTCCCGTTCTTGTCACAGTAACTCAGAGAGATACAGGCAATGCTGAAGCTCACTGAAGGGAAACCAGACTTTAAAGAGGGACATTTTTCACGTGAAACATACAATACTTCAGTGATCTGAAAAAAATATCTGCATTCCATATGCATGTTCTCATTCTATATGGGTGTGTTTGTGACATCAGTGTTACTCCAGAAAGATGGGAATATATGGGGATACATCACAAACACAAGGTTGGGATAACACCACTGTGGGTTTTCAACCCAGAAAGTTTAGCTTTTTAATGGTGTGATCATCTCAGGAAAATGACACAATTTAAGATCTCGGTTTTTTTGTTCGTTAAAGCATCCTGGCATAAAAGTGTTTTAAAATCCCTAAATCTACCACCTGCCCTTGCTCTGTTACTGCTACATCACCTCCAGCTCCCTCTATCCCCCACACACCTGCTCTCTCCCCTTTTATTCTGCTTCCTCCTATTCTTTTCTCCCTGTGTCCCAGGCTGGCTGTTCCTGCTCATTTTCTCTTTATGGCCCAGACCCATCTCTTGTCCTGTCTCTGCTTTTAACTTGCCTGAAATGGAACAACTAACCTAAGGGTCTGGATTCCCGTCTTCACATCCGTGCTTGCTACTGATAACAACATGCAAACTGCAGTAGTGGCCTGAGTCCCACGAGCTGACACAGCCCAGCGGCGGGTGTTTTATTGCAGTGTAGGCATACCCTAAACCCCAAAATCCTAAAGACAATGGGAGCATCAGGATAACTGAAAAGCCCCTCCTCTCCCCTGATTCTGTCTGTGGCTGTGTGTATGCTACTAAGAACATGAAGAGCCAGTGAGTGTTCCTTGTATGGGTATGGGGTAATATGGGGGGAGGGAAGAAGAAGCAGATGGCACAACAAGTCTCTCTCCTCACCCTTTGTGAACCTTACTCAAGGGTCTCTCACTCCCTGCTCTCTAGGGGCATACGTCATCCAACTACCCCCTGCCCCTCCCCTTCATGAAGGAGGTCCAGGTGCAAAGAGAAAGCAGGAATCACCATTTTAAGGGATGATTCAATCTGTGCATTCCCCGTACACCTGGCTGGTTAGGGCAGAAGCAATCCCTCCTTCAGCTCCCAATGGTGTGAGCGGACTCTGCACCATCCTCAAAGCAAGCCAGTGGCTGACTGTCACAATTTCTCCCTATGAACAGTGCACTCGAGAGTCTGTCCTGTCATTACCACAGTTTAACCAAATGTATTCAGCTAATTCTGTGTATAAGTGCTCATCTCATGCCACTACCAATTTCTGTTGGACAGCATCAGCAGCATCGCACTTTAATGTGCCATGGCCATGAAAGTAGCATCTGTAGTGAGCACTGTCCATTTATTCACTACGGACAAAATCCCAACCCTCCTACTGATTAGGCAGGGAGCTGGACCAGACCTCCACAGCTTTTGGGGCTCCATCGCTGCAGATCATCACTGGTGCCATGAGGGGACAAGCCCAGTTAGGCAGCAACAGTGGAGCTGCTCCATGTTTGCTTAGTCCCTTCCCTCCCCCGGAGGCAGAGAGTTTGAGACTCCATCTCTGTGCGTTCAGATATTTATGCCACACATCACTTGGCTGTGTGAACACTGAGTGGAACTGTGAATCCAAGAGGAGGTTTAAATCTTTTCTCCCTCTTTGGTTCTCTTGCCTCTTCCCCATCACAGGGAAAGTAACTTTAAAAAAAATTCATATTATAAATGACTATTAATCTTATTTCTGTGAGGAAAGGTATGGCAAGGAGATAGGCCTTGCTTTTCGTTCAGACAGTGCTAAGGTTTGGGATCGATCTTAGCTCCTGTGGGAGCAAGTTCCATATGATGAACCAGGAGCTGAGTGGAAGCAGGAGCCTTCTAGTCTCACTCGGTTGCAGATAGTTTGATTGTTCCTCTGGCTTACAGCTAGCAGGATGGTCTTGGGCACCAAGGGAGCGGACAGGTGGTCCTTGAGTAAGCCCAAACCTAGTCCATTGAAGACTTTGAAGTTCAAGTTGAGGACCTTGAATTTAAGTTGGTATTGAACAAAAAGTAAATGTAGAGATTGGTGCACTGGAGCGATGTATAGGTAACCCAGGGTGAAATTCTCCAGGCCCTGTGCTGTTACTGTACATGTCACTAAACTATCTGTTGCTCTTCTGTGGAAAAAAAGCAGAAACCTGGACTTGAGCTCTCATGTGTGTCTCAAATAAGGATTCAAGCAGAAATCACTCAATCACGTCCTATGAAAGTAGATCTCTCCTTGTATTTTGGGGTGAAGACTGAAGCCACTGAGACGTCCATAAAGCTATTAGTATTCAGTGCTGGGCTGAGCTTGCTGTTCTGAAGTCTGGAGGGGAAGATCATACCCCTCTCCTGTCAGTGATGACGTTTCTCCAGCAGGGAGACTGCTGTTGATGAATTACTTAATACTGCTGTCCAATCCCAGACAATTTCTCACTCTGTTTAGGATTCCTCCTCTCCTGTGCAATTTACAGGGTCTCTGAGATGCAGGGCAAAAAGGTTGATGAAGTGGTCAGATTCCTCCAAGATGGGGCAAGCAGGTGGAATTTTAAACAGTGGGGCACGTGGGGACCTGCAGACAAACAACTTTTGTTTCAAACTAATGGCAGTGTCAAGTTATTCCAGCAGGACCAGAATTACAGCTCACGGTGTAGTATATCACAGGGAATCAGTTCTTTCTGAAAGCAAAAGGACTGGCACCGAGACTCTGTAAGCACTTCTGTTAGGTAACCAAGGGTCACCTAGTGACAGATTTCAGCTGATGACTAGATTGCAGAGAGAGACAGAGCATACAAAACAAACCTTGAAAGAAGGCAGTGGAAAGCCAGGAAGGAGTGCTAGGTTTGCAGATACTGAAATGTCTTCCCTAGGAAGGTTGGTTACTGCTCTTCGGGGCCTATTTTCTTCTTATTACTTCCCTGCTACATTTCCTCTCTTCTCTTCATTCAAAAAGAAATTCTGTTATGTGGGGGGAGGAGAGACTGAGCCTGGAGAACATAATCAAATAAAGAGAGCAGACTTTTTAAAGAGAGAATGAATGAATGAGAGGACAAATGAAAGGGGGGGGGGGAAGGGTAAAATAAAAGCCTTTACACATTTCAGATTGAAAGCAGTGTTTTATCCAGAAGGATCTCGCAACGCTCTACAGTCCATATACCATGCCCAGCTATCCCTCCTCCTCTCAGTAAAATGATGTAACTGCTTAACACCAAAACACCAAACAACTTAGGCCAAAAAAGTGAAGTAGGAGGGATGGTCTTGTGACTAAGGCACCAAACTGATACTCAGGTAATCTGGATTCAGTTTCAGGCTCTCCTGTAGACTCCTGGGACCTTGGGCAAGTCACATACTCTTTCTGTGCCTCAGTTCCATATCTGTAAAATGGTGATAATAATACTACTTCCTTCCTCATGTGTTCTGACTTGCCTATTTAGACTGCAAGCTCTTTGGAGCAGGGACTGTTTCTCATTATGTGTATGTTGTACAGTGCCTGGCATAAGGGGCCCCAATATCACTTAGGGGTTTAGGCACTACCACAACATAAGTAATTAATAAGTTAAAATACTCTGGCTCCCTCCAGCAGTGGTACAGGTTGGGCAGGATAAAGCAGTTCTGCAGCTGCCACAGTAGAATGGAGTTGGTGCTGGGAGCTCCAGGATTCCCAGAAGCTGATGGTGCCAAAATGGAAGGTTTGTAAAGCAGGAGCTAGGGACAAATACTCCTGCATAATCACCAATACTTGGCAATGAGGGAGGGAAGGAATGACCAGGAACCTTGAACAGAGGCAAATGGATCAGGGATTCCCCTCACCACACATTCACCTATCTAGGGTGGAATACTATAAAAAATGTGTCTTGTACTGAGGCCTCCAGATGAAGACACACAGGTTCTAGTGAACCAAAAAAGGGTTGAGAACCATCCTTCATTAGTAGTGCTTGGGGTTCAAATCTAGGGGCTGGCCAAGCAAGCACCTCAGCGGTCCTAAATTGTTGGGACGATGCTTGGGGAGAAAGAGTACTTTTAGGTAAGCCAACATGTAGAAGCTAATAGTGACTCAGTGCTGCATAAAGATTACAGGTGTAAAGAGCACATTACACCTGACAACATTAAGCAAGGGGGCTGCCTATGTTCTATAGTAGCTGAAGCTCTAGAATGATCCAGAACACATTGGATTAGATGGACCAATGCTCTGGCAATTTCTATCTTTCTAAGTCTTTTCTGATTAAAAGTGAAATTCTATTCCTGTCATTATAGGGTTAAATGTTACTCATTAATCCAGAGCTGCCTCCAACAGGGAAGGCAAAAACAGCTCAACTTGCACTCATACTGTACACAGAAAGTGAAATAAATACATAAATTATGCACACACACACACAGTTGTTCTTGTTAAATATTAATGCTCATGATATTTTACCCATCTCATAAAAAGAGCATTATATCTGAGCGCCTCATATTGGTAGAAATCAATAAGTACTTGAATATTTATGGGATCTCATATTTTTAGTAAAAAAAACACATCTTAACATGACAGGGATATGTTGCTCTATTTATCCTTTATTCCTAAATTCCTTCTCAAGCCTTTGTATCCATTTTTTGCCCAGCCTTCCAACCCTATGTGTATGTGAGAAAGATGCAGTATCATCCAATTCAAGATGTCCCTTAGCTCCATGCTATAACTTAAGAAGCTTTGATTAAGTAACAAGAGAGGACAGTACAAGGAGAAACCCTGACACTAAGGTTTAAGATCAGAAAACTCACTTCATTTGTTACCCAACCAGGTTTTAAACCAGGTTGTTGTTTTTTTTTAGCAGGGAAATGACTGGTGCACCAACCACAGTACCTTCAGTGTCTCCACTAATGCTTATCTCATCAGAGGAGATATACCTGCTTTGGCTGTCTATGTAAATATATAAACAGGATCTGAGATTTCAAAGACATGTCTCTCTGTATTTTCTTTTCTGTTTGCAAGTTGAAAATATAGATGCCTTGAGACGCCTAGTGTCAGTCAGCTGATTCTGAACTGGAGACAGGATTTAATGACAACATTTAATCTTCCCAAGTCTTCTACATCAATGTAATGTCATGGCCCTAAGATATTTCCTGGAATGACTCATTTGTTGAATATTTTTTACTCAAAAAGGCCTTGCACTGTATATATCTATATGTATTCCAGGAAAACTTCATTAGTGAAGTTTAAGTGCCAGAAAATGAGGATGTCAACACCAGGGCCATGCTGCCTCAAGCCAGTCAAAACTCCAGCTGGAAGAGGGGATGCTAGTTTTCAGTTAATGTTAATGTTCTTGGAGACTGTGGTGCTTATTGTATTTTACTTTGGGGATTTGCCACTTCTAGACATCATATGACCTAAAGCACCACAAATAGAAAGTGTATTGTTTTCTTTCATAGGCTAGACTTTACATTTGTGACAAGCATGAACAACTTGCTGTGTGTTTATAGTCCCCCAATGCAGGCACACAGACAACTGTTAATGTGGCATTGCTTATCAATTGATAATCTTGGATTTTGCTGTTACACACAGGGATGATCTCTCCTCTATGGTGAAATTACAACTGAGAGACTACTTATAGAGACAAGATGGGTGAGATAATATCTTTTATTGGACCAACTTCTGTTGGGTGCAAGAGACAAGCTCTTGAGCTACACAGAGCTCTTCTTCAGGTCTGGGAAAGGTACTCAGAGTGTGACAGAGTGTTTCCCTGACCTTGTCTCTCTAATATTCTGGGAACACGGCTACAACAACACTGCAACACTCTAATTATGGTCTACTGCCAGAAAGGTGTTGAATGAAATTTTTAGGAGAACAAAGGGAGCGCTCTAATTGAACACTTTGCAAAGGATTTTGTAATTTTCTTTAAAGGTTGGAGAGTCTTTAGGATTATATTTAAACAGGGAGACAATGGGAAAACCCATTTGAAATGCACAGAGATATCAATGTAGATTAGTATTAGTTCATTTCCCAGTTATAGGTCAATGAAGGTTGCAAGAAGAAAAAGCTGGTAATTATCACATGTATTCTCTAAACTTCAAAATGGATTGGTGACTGCAACAAAAAGCTAGTGTGTCTTTTGTCACATTTAGATCAAAGGAATAAGCTGCAACCACAAAGAAAACCTCACTTTTTAGGCTGGATTTTCTAAAGCTCAGGGCATTTGTTTCTCTGAAGAGATGCCACTTTCAGATGTAGTATAGTCCTGACATGATTTCAGAGGCCAAACTTCTCTCTACAAGTCTGCGTAGTTCAGTAATCTTGCATAATATTGTGCCTTAAATTAGAGTCCATTTTCTTGGTCTTATCAAAGACGTCCTGTAAAACCTGTTCTGCTATGCTTTTTAACTACTCGTTACTAATGTTTTCCCTTTTTCCTCTAACTGGCCCAAAATAACCTCTTAACTGAATTAAGTTTTCACATATTGGAGTGAAGGTTTTAGCTGGAACCCTCAAAGCGAACAAAGGGCTCTTTAGGGACACTGACAGGTGAATGTGACTCCCTGTGTACAGGATCAGGTACCCAGGGAAGAATACGCTCTTCCTCCAGAACAGTGCTGCAGATGGCCTGGTGACAGGTATATGGGCCCTGATCCAGAGCCTACTGGAGTCTAAACTACTCTCTCTCGTCACTAGAGATCGAGGCCGAGGTGCATTGGTGGGACAGTGTGTGGAAAGCTTGTACTGTAGCTTCCTGTCCTGTGGCTAAATGAGACTCTTAGTCTCCAAGGCTGTTAAGATGCTATTTTTCACTGGCAATAAAATTCACTTAAAATGAGTAGTCGGTTTTGGAGATTGCGGGCGTGGAGGGGCAAGATGTAAGTTGATGTTTTCTAACTCCCTCAGATAATATTTAGGGGTGCTGGCAGTGAGTGAAGAGAAGTTGTGGATTTTCAAGGTGCATGGACCATACCTGATTTGAGGTTAAACAAATGATTTTGGCAGAGGAAATCTCTTGAGAAAAGAAGCATGGAAGAAGACTAAGCAGTCCAGGGAAAAGTCCCTTTTCCCATTGCTTGTAATAGACTAAACGGACTCCATTTCCCAGGGCAATAAAAAATATTCCTTCCATATGTAAACTATCTTCTTATTTCCAATACATTGATTTGATCTATTATACTACACAGATAAATGTAAACCTCTTTGATACACAGTGAGGAATATTGTACTGATTCAGTGGACAAAATACAAACAAAAATCCCTCTCTATCACTTGATTAAGGGGGTTGAAAAATTGGAGCTTGAAAACAGGGGAACCATGAGCTAACAATATAACAACCTATTTGTTGTAGGCAACTGTTTCTCCGTTGTCTTATACTTAAATTATAAGCTCTTTGAGGCAAGGCCTGTCTCTTTGTTATCTGTCTGTACAGTTTCTAACACAACAGGACCCTGCTTGGGGCCTGAAGGTGCTACAACTATACAAATAAATAATAAAAAAAACAATAAATGATGAGGTGATATGATAGAGAGAAAGTGGAACAACCAAAAGGGAAAAATAGTGGGAAACTTCTTTCACAGACCTGAAGCAATTTTAATGAATGCTTGTGAGGAAAACCTCTTATTGAACTCCTTGATTTTATAGCTCAAGAATAAGTAGTAAATATCATGGGCCATCACAGAGGATATCCTGAACATGAAATGAAAACAAAACAAAACACACACAAATATTTATAAGCCTTCTGCTTCTCAAGCATTCCTTCCAACCAAACTCTCCTGAAAAAATACCTTTGCCATTGTCCATAAATGTACTCTACATAGTAGACACTGTCAGGAAAACTAAACATAAAAGTTGGATTAAAAGCTTTTTCCTGTTCTAGGAAGATGTGTTACATCCATAGTAGAAAAGAGAAAAGGCAATTCATCACCCGGTGTCACAGGACAGGATGAGATTGCGGAATTAGTATGGGGTTAGGAGGTTCCTCCTCATGCTAGGAAGTGGAGCTCTATTTCACAGAAATCATTTATAACAAGAGACAAGCTTTTTATTGGTCTGCAGCTCAGGTCTTTTATGAAACATATTTTGCTTTCCTACAGGTCAAGATGAAATTATTAGCACTCTATAATATGCAGTAAATTAGGTCTTCAGCTGGGAACCCTTGAATGTCAGATGAAATGTGTGCACTCTGGGATCATGTTGCTTTCACATACTGTCACTGATTTGCATGGGATGTAGAGTATATTGTAAGTCCATAGAGCCATAAGAAGAGAGCTGAGCTGTAGGAGCATTGGTCAATAAAGGGTTAGGGTAGAGATGGAACCCTGACAGTAGAGAAGAGAAAATTGGTTCCTTTCTAATGTTGTCTCCTATGGAGCAATAAATGGTGTCCTGCTACAAGGACTCTACTGATATAGAATTGCATGGAAAGCAGAAAGCACCCCGCAACTTCAAACACTGTCCAACGAGGCCCCCACGTAGGACATTGCAAAATACCCCACAATTTCGCAAAATAAACGAGAGCTAAAAATCCTCTGCAATCCATTGGTCACCTGTCCCCAGGGACATGCCAAACTGCTGCACTGCGGATTAAATTTTGTGTTATACATGGGTCAGCTCCCTGTGGGCACAACAGACTGCTGCACTATAGTCTTTTCTCAATGTGGCAATGTAAGTCCAGAATCCTTTCTTTTAAAAGGAGAATGGTTGTGACGAGGAAGCCATGATTTTTTTAAAAAATTGATTTACTTTTTATTTAAATGTATTTAATTTAAATTTAAAAAATCCTGAGTTTATTTAAAAAAAATACTTAAAATTAAAATTTTAATTGACAACCTATGTTAAGGCCTGTACTTATTATAATCTATTAAAATTGTTTAAATTAATAACAAAAATAATTAGACAGTACATGTTTGCTGCCAAGTTGTAAAGAAAGTCAAACCACTGAACCGGAGGAAATCACTGGCCAAGCATCTGGAACCAGAGTCTATTGATGCACTAAATCAGCTTTTGACAGCAGTAGCCTCTTCTGCAAGTTCAGAGAGAATATTTTCTTCATTTCAGTTTATTCAACTAGTTCAGTTCAATTACTAATTCATTCAAAGTTAAGAAACCAGTTAGGAATTCAAAAAGTAGGAAAGCTTATTTTCCTCTTCCAATCTATTAATATAAACTAGGTGTGAGAGGATGAGATCTACTAGCTCTAAATTCTGGAAGGACATGGTGACCAGAACCAATGAGTTCAGTATACTAACTGCAGATAATGCTTACTTTGTTTAATAAATCAGTTAGTTTTAATTGCAAAACATGTTTTGATATGTTTATTTTTTTATTTCTTATGTATCCGGCACATTTAAGGTCATTTTATTCAACTAATAAATAAATAAAATGCTGTTCTGGTGCATTTTTAATTGAATTCTAATTTCCATCTACATGCAGTTTAACACAAATCATGAGTAGAAAATTAATCATCTAATACAGAAAAATATCATTTAACATTTTCTAATATAATAAAAATGTAAACAATAAAAATCTGAATGAATAAGTTAAAACTAGAAAATTGCTTAATTAAACATTAAGAAATAGTGCATAGAAGTAGTGTATTTTCCTGGTTAGCAAAAACAAGAACCAAATTTAATGTGAAGGCTATATTTAGTTGCAGTGTAACATGTTTTAATGATTACCAACCAATGAAAATCAACCTTTCTTTAGGAAAATAGCTTAAAAGTACAAATGCAAAACATGATTAAATTTGATGATTTAAATAAAGATTTCCTGCTTGATTATTTAAATCATGATTAAAATTACTGATTACTTTGATTTAACTCAATCCACCGTGAAGCTATGTATGGCATGAGGTCAGAAACACAGTGTGATGGTAATGTTTATGGTATTGAATCTTAATATCCATCTATCCATTTTACTGTTCCCAAGCTCCCTCTTATTTCTATAACTCTTTCCTCTTAATACACACTCAGCAGGACAAACCAAGAAGGTTCCTTCTATAGTTTCAACAAATACAACAAACACTCTAAAAATAGCACCTCCCTCATATAACTGAGAGTCAGTTCACTCTGGTGTGGCTGATGACCGTGAGTGCCAACCTTAGGGTAGACTGCCAAGAAGCAGGGCAGAGACCCCAAATTGGTTGTATGTTCTATAATTAGTTTTCACCAACCTTGTAACAAGTGTGAACTCCTAAAGCATTATAACAGTCTTACCATGGCGTCACAAACAAACCCCTTGGGCATTGCAGTCTATCTTGCCACCCAAGAAAGCTGGACTTAGTGATAGATGGTTGCTATACACCAAAGATCAGAATATTCAGGTCACTCCCAGTCCCAGAGGACCAGTCACTTACCCCAGGTCAACTTGTACCTTAGATCTTGCACAAAAGACAACACTTGTGGCCAATCCTAAGGATTTATTAAGTAAGAAAAGAAATGAGAGAGTTATTACAAGGTTAAAGTAGGCAAACATATGTTCACAAATGTGTTACACTCTATGGTTTCAAAAGGCGACGGTTGTTGTAATCTGTCAGCACTGAATGTCTTTTAGTTGACACTGAAGATCTCTGCTTCTGTTTTGTAGCTCCAGTCTTGTGAGGGTATGTCGACACAGCAAAAAAGAAACCCACAGCTGGCCTGTGCCAGCCAACTCGGGCTCACAGGGCTCGGGCTGCGGGGCTGTTTCATAGCATTGTAGACTTCTGGACTCGTGCTGCAGCCCAAGTTCTGGGACCCTCCCTCCCCGCAGAGTCCTAGAGCCCAAGCTCCAGCCCAAGCCTGGAAATCTACACAGCAATGAAACAACCCAACAGCCCAAGCCCCGCAAGCCCAAGTCAGCTGGCCTGGGCCAGCCATGGGTTTTTCTTTGCTGTGTAGACATACCCTGAGAGTCCAAAAACCAAAAGAGGTAAAATTTTCTTGTCAGCTATTTTTATTCCCTTTTTCCACAATTCAAGCTGATGGGATGAGCCCTTTTGAACATAGCCTCTTCATGGGTGAAAGGGGATAATTAACAATATTTATATTGTGACATCCCACAATGGCCCATTTAGTTTTGACAGGCCTTCTTGATGAACAGGTGCTAAGCCCTACTGACTGGGTTCACAGTTTAAGAGCAAACATTTTTTACAGTTAGAAAAGCAAAAACTTAAATATTACCTCAGAAGTGAGATTAATGCAGGCAGCAACTTACAGGCATTACATAAAGTGTAAACACTAAACACATTGTTATAAGTCCAATACCCAGCTTAACCATACTAACATACAGGTGAAGCAGACTGGTTTCCAGCAATGAATTTGCCAGTGCTCAACTGAGGCCTAAAACCTTGGCAAGAGCTGGCAGCTGGTCTGCCAGCATCACAGTCTGCTATAATTTGAGAGAAGAGGTATGAAGTGATTATTGAATGTATAACTGCTGTCAATTACATAAAATAAAAATAAAGTCTTAAGAATGTTTAGCTATTTGAGTTCTCCAGCTGATTGCACACTCCTTTGTAGTTTACAATTGCATAGCCTAGCATACCACAGCATAATTATCCTGGGTTGTCTTTGGACGCATTGGATGGTGTATCGCACAATAAAGTGCGCCAAATAGTCTCAGGTATTTTTCCTGTTTGTGGTGACCATTATATCATATTTAAGGTACTTGAGGCGTTTCAAATTGCCTTAACCTCAGGAGGTCAATCATGGAACATAGGGCCTGATCCAGAACTCATTGTAGTTCATGAGAGTTTTGTCATTGTCTGCAACAACAGCTGGATCAGGTTCACCAATAATATCTTTCATAATTAGCATTTCCCAAGTTGGTGTAAGATAACTTCAGCCACAGGGAACCTGCAGCAGGAGTTTAAGAAAGTGGTAGACAAGCATGGGTGGGACCAGACTCTGAATCCTGATTAAAGATGGACAAATGTGCTTAACAAAATAAGAATGAACTAGGACCTCCGACCAAAAAACTCATGGGTGAAATCCTGGCCCCACTGAAGTCAATGGCAAAATGGCCTACAAAACACTTGACATTGACTAGGTAGCATGTGCACTGTGATCATTGCTTATTAAAAGTGGGGCTAGTGCTGTACACTTCCTATTATAAGACCCTGTTTTCAGTTGCTCATAACATTGCCAAATTCAACCATTTAGGCTGAAATTTTCCATGCTGGATGTCTACCTCAGGCTGAATGGTTTTTCTGTGTGTTTGTTTTTGAAAGTTTCAGCCAAAACTTTTCAGCCATTTCTGAGAATGAGACTAAGGGAAAATACATTGTTCTGGAATGTTAAACAAATTCTCTCAACCTTTTCTTTGAGCAACTCTATCACCCCCATGGTTTGGGTCAGGGACTTGAAATTTGGCAAGGGGGTAGCTTTTCTGTCAGGGACATGCCTTTTGCTGTTCCTGTGAAAATCTGCTCAAATTTGACCAAGTTTATAAACCTTTGAGAAAATCTAAATTTGTACATGCTCAGTAGAGACTTCTTAGCATTCAGCAGCTAAAATCTCTGAAGATTCCATATGCACTGAGCATGCTGGAGCCTCTTACAGCTTCTAATGCTGATGAGACTCCACAAGCACCATCCCCACAGAGCAATTTGGCAAATTCAATCCCCTCACAGCTCTAATGTGACCAGACTGTGTACGTGCCATCCCCACAAAGTGATGTAACATGGGCGGGGTCAGGGTCTGGTACTAAGACCAGAGAGTCTGTCTCTCCTGTGCTTTCAGTGACACCGCCCCTCCCCCAGGTCAGCAACCAGGTAAAGTGGAGGAGAAAGCTGCCTGATTCAAACCCAGAGGAGACAAGAGCCAGACTGGGGGAGAGTGAAAGTAATAGATTGGGACAAGGAGCCTGGTGAGACTGGGACTGCAGTGGGGAAAGAAACTGTGACTGTGAGTCAGGAGGTGAGGGAAACAGACTGGGAATGGGGGTTGGGGTAGGGGTAAGAGGCCAGCAGACTGGGACTGGGTGGGAAAGAGATGCTAGGATTGGTTGGGCAAGGAGACTGGAAGGGCCAGTGAGGAAACTGGGGTGGGAGAACAGTATGGGGAGGAGGAGAAACTGGGAGTGGCTGGGCAAATAGACTGTGCACAGGATGGACCTGTTCTGGGGGGTGGAGTAGGGTTGTGTAGAGAAGAAGGCTGTTATTTTTAGGATCCATTGCCTCATCTGTTGCAGAAGTTGGGTAGCAAATAAGGCAGGGGACTGCAGGAAGAGAAAGGGTGAACTCATGGTTAAGGCAGTTGAATGCTGCCCTGGAGATCTGCATTCTATCCCTGCCTCTGCCACAGAGTTCCTGTGTGATGCTGGACAAATCCCTAAAGCCAAATATTTCACAGGTGGTCATTAATTGTGTGTTCCTCATTTTCTGGGTGCTTAACCTGAGACCCTGAGGTCTGATTTGCAGAACTGCTAAACACTCACAGCTGCAACTGAAGTCAATGGGACCCGTGCTTTGAACCTATAAAGTGCTATATAATGCTAAGTATGCTGAAAAATCAAGTCCTAGGCATCTCAAACTGGAATCCCAAAAATTAGTTGATATTTGTTACCATAATCTCTCTGAATCTCAGCTCCCCATCTGTAAAATGGGGATAATACCACCTCTTCACATCACAGGGATTTTGTGAAGATACATTAATTAGGGTTTATGAAACTCTCAGACACTGTAGTAGTGAGTGCTGTAGAAAAGTCCATGAGGAAATTAATAATTCTGTCTTCCGAGCAGGATTTGAGTAGTATGCAGTAAATAAAGCCTGGGGCCACACATTGAAGAATGAAGATAAAATAAAATATTGAACAGCTCCTGACTAAGTGAGCACCATCCACCCTGTGCACTGAATAAGGCAGATGTCCTGTGGAAAACTAGTTTGTGATCATGTAATTAAAGACTGACATAATGTGCCTTAATTTTGGCATTTCATAACTTTTGAGCACATGACTTTACAACTTTAATATAGTTTTGTGTGTAATTATTAACTAAAATAGTCTCACTGTCTGTCACCTTGTGTTACTCCCCTGTGTTTGTTGTATCCATCTGTCGTCCCTCATCCCATACTTAGTCTCTGTCCCAAAGAGCTTAAGTCTTTTGGTTGTATGTACAGCACCTTGCACAATTCCTGACTGGGGACTCTAGGCTCTACTACAATAAAAATCATTAACAATGATAATAGGTACTTCTGAAAATTGTACCCAAGTAGTTTAAGTGCCTAAGTCCCATTGACTTTCAATGAGATCGGCTCCAACGTGGCTAAGTCAACATTGAAAATGGGGCTTAGGTTCCTAACTCACTTAGGTGCTTTTAAAAATTGTACCCAATGATAATTAACTTTAAGAGAATTAGGTTGCGTTCAAATGGAACCTTTCACCACAGTTTTTTTTTTAAAAGAGTCAGTCTGGCTAACTTTCAAATAGCAGTTTTTCATTTTAATGTGTCTCTGCACTTCCCAATTTCAGTCAAGTCTGGAAACAGAAGTGTTGAAATATCTGTTAAATACAGAACCCTAATGGTATTTGTGGCCTGATTAGCAAAGGGAAGTACAACATGGGAAATACTCTACATATCTTAAAAGAACCTGCTCCTGTGCAGTTTCCAGCCAACCCTATACTTCAGAGTCAGGAGGCTCACTGTTGTTTAGGTAAAGGCTAAAAGAGAATTCAAACGTTTGAGTGCTTACCCAAACCAAACCAAACCTCCAAGTCATTTGAAATTTGCTCATTCCTAGACATGTTGCTCAAGGCCGTGGCAACAGTAAAACTTTGAATGAAAAATTGACATGATGAAGCCTAGTCCTGGGTCAGAAACACCTGGCATTATACAGGTTGAGATTATTCTCCTCTAGCTCAGAGTACGTGTTGCTAGAACGATGCAAAGTTGTATTACACTTACCTACTGTCCAGCTAGATGAGCGGATGAACTTAGCTGCATTCTCACAGCCAGCGGATGTCCATTATAAACATGCAGCTATTAGGGTGGTTGTTTTAAGAGCTGTCAGACACAGTCAGGACTAAGCCAGACTTCCTGCACTTACATATGCGAGTAATAATTATTAAAGGAGCCCTGCAAAGGGGGAGGGAGAATATTTATTTGTGACTATTATTTGCATTAATGTAGCACGTAGGATCCCCAGTGATGGAACAGGACCTCATTGTGCTAGGTGCTGTACAAACATAGAACAACAACAACGACAAGTCCCTGCCTCAAAGCAGGCTTAAAGTTTGAGTTTTTCCAAGTACTGTATATTTCTTTTTCTTTTTTACTTTAGAAATATTATCAGAAATGTCAAGTCTTGTCTTCTCTGTTTTTCTTGGAGGACTCTTTAAAGGGCTACTGAACAAGAATGAGAATATTTTCACTCCTTGAATGGGCTATTTGAATTTTCAATAGAGATCTTTTCTCCCAAGAATTTGTTAGGCTATGAGTTAAATATATGGGTAAAAACAAAGGATTTTATATAGTCTGATTAAAAATCCCTTCTCCTTTCAACTGTTCAATTTCAGTCTGTTGTGATATTATAATCTTTTTAATTCTCCCATCAGCGATAGCGTTCTCTGCAAAAGCAGAGTCTGCAAGACTTGATATTTCTAAACTGAGAAAAACAAGCAAGGGAAAAAATACCTGAAAAAATATAAACCTCTGAGGACTTCTTTATATATCATAAAGAAGCGAAAAATGGTTTCATGTACAGATTACATTTCATTATACTTGGAACTTGTGTAGAACTTTTCATCCTCAAAACATTTATACATTGAATAATTAATTGCTCCTATTATATTAACTATGAGGGCATATGGAGCAGTTCTGTAAATAATGAAACACTCCTTCCACCCGCATCCCGTTTTCCAAATGCTCATAACAATAGAAATAATTTGGGGAACCTACAGCAGCTGGTTTGGCTTTGATTAGTACTGCTGCAAGCTGCAGAGATGGTACTTTATTTCTTTAAGGTAATTTGCAGCCTGGCATGTGAGGTGGCCAGAGGCACCTAAAGTGAAAACCTACATTTGCCACATGACAAAAAAGCAACACATAAGGAGCACAACCTCGGTTTTGCATGGAGTAAAGGCCAGCAAACAGTAGAAGCCAATTATCCCCTGAGCTGGTCATTAGTATGTTTGGTTTCATTGCTTCTGTGAAGTAAGAATGTTGGCAGAGCCACATACAGCTCCTGACAGGCAGAGAATTCAAATGAGGTGGAAGCAAGAGAAAAAACATGCAGTTATAGTGAATACCCACTTGCTTTGAGTGCTCTGTGAAAGGCCAAAATGTCTTCAGCAAAGTGAGGAGTTTACACGCTGTATCTTGTGTAACTGCATGTATTTGAAATGTATTAGTGCTTTTATAAAAGCGCTGTTTGGAATTGCTCCTAAACTCCTGTTCTCTTCTTACCACCATCCCTGCCTCCGCTTTTCTGCTGATTGTCTTGCACTTTCGTAACCCAAGGCTTTTGGTACGAAAAGAGCTATAATAAAAAGAGTACTTGTTTGTTAGATGCTGCTGATTTTGTTAGCACAGTGAGTGTATATGGTGTTTAATAAACACACTAACAAAAGCACATTCAGTGCCTGGAAGAGCTTACAGACTAACTCAGGCAGATACAATATTAAAAAAAATAGTTCAAGCAGAGGAATATGGTAAGGACCTGATTCAGGAAAGAAAGTGTTTGCCATTGATGTTAAGCATAGTAAGCGACAAAGAGTCCTGTGGCACCTTATAGACTAACAGATGTATTGGAGCATAAGCTTTCGTGGGTGAATACAAGTGGGTATTCACCCGCCACGAAAGCTTATGCTCCAATACGTCTGTTAATCTATAAAGTGCCACAGGACTCTTTGTCGCTTTTTACAGATCCAGACTAACATGGCTACCCCTCTGAAGCATATTAAGTGCTTTACTGAGTGGGGTCCTTATTGTGTCTCCAGACATTCCTATGCTTGAACTGTATTTCTCTGCGTTGTTTTATTAATAGACTTTATTCCTATAAATTAATGCAATCCTCATAATATAGCATTTGTTTGCCTACACATTACCTGTATGGATATAATTAATACTGCATCAAAAATAATAAATTAACGCTGCGACCTTATCGCAAATCGAGGGGAAATTACCATTCAGATGCTATATGGCACAAGCCTCACTTCGGAATAATTTAGAAATAAATCCAGGCTAGTCATTCACACATTGGGATGTCCAATTACACTGGATATTTAAGAGAACAATATGTCATTCCGAAGATTAACAATAATTATTATCACTGACAACTGCTGACTCCTCCCTCCCTCTTATTCCAGGAGAGGGTGGTGCCACCTCAGCTGAAGTAACTCAAGCCCTGTACGTAGCAGGAGGAAGGCAACACTTTGTGAGCCATCCTAGGTTTAGCAGGTTTCATTTCTGGCACTAATTTGTCTGAAAATACTTGGGAGTACTGGTCTCTGGCCTGTGTGAGCATAGTGTACATTTTCTCTACTCATGGGAGTTCATGGCTAATTAACATTAAAATGGAGTAGGCTGGTGAAACTTCAAGTGAGTCAGTGAAAGTTCCTGCAGGCATGCTGGAGATGTGTCTGTCACAAATATTACACATTATTGCTCATTTGTTGCACATCTGCCCCAACTGAACTACATTCTCCAAACAGGTCTCTGAAAAATGCTCCACCCTCCCCTGCCTCTTTATTTCTTCCTTCTATGTTTGTGTGCTGGGGTTTCTAAAAAGAAATAATAAAGCCCCTCAGTCTCACTGTGTCACTCTTCAGATTATCTGAACGTCACTAGGGGCAAGAGGGAAGAGAGTCAGAACATCAGAAAGGGGATGATACATCACCCCTTTGGAGGAAGTCTGGAATGGTCAGAAAGACTACTAGGAATAATTGCCTTTCTGTGTATGAATCCAAACTATATATTGGTAAAGGAAGGGAACTATTCATGGTGTAAGGTACCACAATCTGGGCTTGTTTATTTAAGAGGTACTTGGGCTATTAATTTTTATCTTTTACCTTTTCCCAATTACCATTTGGAGCCTGTCACACTATTCCCTGATTGGCCAGTAGGGTCACTGTTGAGCACCATCAGACACTACCCTCTCTCGCCAAGGGACTAACCATGCAGCTTCTGCTGCACTCCCAGCCCTTGATAAACATATTTAATTTTTACATTTAAAATATTCCTACATAAGAATACACAAATATATTGCATATCTAAATAAAGCAAATATTTATATTATATAAATATTCTAAAGAGAGTTCAATTTAGGCTTGGCCGAATTCAACTTTTTGTATATATATAATTACAACAGATAATACTCATGTTTATTTTTAAGCATTTTTTAGATTTTTATCTGTTGAAATTTTCATAGTTGCAGGAAATAATGGGAGAGGTCAGACAATTATTTAATGACAAATGCTGAGATTCAAAAAGTTAAAGCTTTATAGTCATTAAAAACACAAATTATCAACATTGCATGTCAAAATACAAAGTAAATATCCTTAAATCAAACTCCAAGTTCTCAAGAAGCATTCTTCTTACTTTGCCTATTTGTAAATTTTGATGATTATCGATGGAAATATTTTTGTTGGTTTCTGTGTGTACAGTGAAATTGATGTTTGTCCACAACTACTGATAAAAATCTAATCCTTCCAAACCTAGTTAAATTAGATCCAGAACAAAAAATGAACACTAAGGCTGGCCAGACCACTACGATCAAAGTGTTAGACTAGTATTTATCTACTTCCAAACATAACTATTATACTCTGCAACAAAATCAATGCTATGTCTATTTTCTGGTTCACACCATCTCTCTCACCCCCCCACCTCCCTTCTTCTATGACCTCTCCTCTTCTTACCTATGTCTAGGATGATCTCTTCATTCTTTTACCTTCTGAACTACTCCTTCCCTCTTTCAGCTCTCCTCGTCATCTTCTTTTTCTTCTTCATCTATCACTTCTCCTCTGTCTTCTCCTTTCCTCTCCCTGGAGCAGATCCTTATCTAGTGTAAATTATCATCGCTCCACAATTTGCACCAGTTGAGGATCTGCGCCCCTCCCCCCCGCATTTCCCTATATTTCCCCTATCTGTCCTCCACACCTCTTCTGGTTCTCTTCTTTTCTCCTCTCTTAAGGTATGTCTACACTACCTGCTGGATCAGCGGGCAGTGATCAATCCAGTGGGGATCGATTTATCGCGTCTAGTCTAGACGCGATAAAGTGACCCCCCCGCGCGCTCTCCCATCGACTCCTGTACTCCAGCGCCGCGAGAGGCGCAGGCAGAGTCGACGGGGGGAGCGTCAGCAGTCGACTCACCGCGGTCGACTGTGAATACACCATGGTAAGTCAATCTAAGTACGTCGACTTCAGCTACGTTATTCACATAGCTGAAGTTGCGTAACTTAGATCGATCCCCCCTCCCCCCCCCAATGTAGACCAGGGCTTGGACTCCCCTGCAGGATGTCACTTGGCACTCAAAGCTCACCAGTTTACTTATTTATTTACAATTGCCCCCATCAGAGTCTTTAGGCACAAACGCTACAAGTCACAAGCAAAAAAACATGTTAAATTAACCATGCTAAATACAGATCTAAAAAAAACCAAAAAACACTTTTCCCCACCCACAGACAAACTCTGTTCCAACAGCCCCACACATCCTCTGGAAAAAACTATGAAAAAGGACAACTCCTGCAGCATATCCTAAACGTCACCAAATCTTGGCTCTGACAGGCCATATGTTTACTGGGATATCTCATTACCACAGGTTGTCAACACTTTTTTTTCTATTAAAAACTTTTTTTTTTTTTAATGGCTGTTTTTTTGAAAATGAAAACTTTTACCTGAAAATTTCAAAAGCCACAAAACGTTTCCATTTTTCAACAAAAAACTGAAAACCTGATTGGGTCTTCTATGTTTGTCCCCTCCCCCACCCAACTGTTTTGCCATAGAAAAAGCCCAAAGGGGGAGGAAAAAAATAGGAGAAAGAAGGTCGGGGAAAAAACAGACAGAAATACTCAAAACTAAAATTTTGGTTTCAAAAGCTGAAAAATACGCAGCTTTCAGAAATTGTAATTTGTTTTCTTTTTCCATTTTTTTTTATGGTCAAAAATCAATTCCTCAGCAACATGTCTGCTGATCACTCCGCCAACCCCTTCACTTGGGATCGGGGTGGTTGAACCATAGAGAGGTCCTTCTGTGGGTGAATGCTGGTGGACTTGATTGGAAATTGCTGGAACACTGGGACTTCCAGGTCCATCTTCACTGGCAAAATTTAAACAGAGGTGTCTTGGGCTTATTTTATTTCCATGTAACTCCATAAATCTCCTCATATTGTTATAATATTTTTACTGAGATGGACATCAGTCTAATGATAGACCTCATATGGGAACAAAATGCACTTGAAGATTCTTCTCAAGAGAGGACTATCTTCTTCAGCTTCACAGGAACTCTGGGAAAAACTAGCCAGCCTGTTCCTCTACTTCCATCCTGCTCCAATAGAACATTAGGAGATTTTTGGAGGTACGGGGCTGGGAGGAGCCTAATGATGGTTTCTAAGTACAGCTCTGACTACTTGCTGCCTAGATACTATGGGCCAAGTACTGACCTCACATCCAGTGCAGTCCTAATAACATCAGTGTGATTGAAGTGTGTAGGTGAAGGCAAAACTGGAGAATGGAAATTTGAACTAATATATGGAGGAGATGGCAGAGGATGGAAATGTATTTGTGTATGGTTGAGAAACAGGATAGAAGTAGAAAGAATTGTATACTTTCTGGTCTTTTCTGGCAGTTGTGAATTAAATGCCCTTTTACCCCAGAGGAAAGGGGTCTAAAAAGAAAAGGCAGTGAAGGGGAGGAAGCTAGGGAAATTGGGTAAGCATATACTTGGCCTGCAGTCAGCATGGTCCCTCCTCATCAGATGGCAGCTTTCATTAAAATCTGATTTTATTTATAGACTGTCATCTCCCATGCAGCATCCTATTAGCTTCACATTACCAGTCTATTTATCATGAATTAACTATTGGCTTACAAACTCTGTCCCTGGCATAAGCCTTTGCTTTCCCTTTAGATTGTTTACCATGATGTGGAGGAAACAAGAAGTAGCCTCTCATTTTGTGAAATTTGATGCAAAGGTTAGTGTGTTCTCCAGATCAGCAAAAAAGGGAAGATCTGAAGCAGAAAGACTATGTTCGTATAGAGTGTGCAGAAGTACATTCCCTATGTATTTTTCTGCATGACAAACTATAGTTTATGGCTAAGATATACATGTATGCATTAAACACTATATATTTTAAACACTATGTTTGACCAGTACTTATGCTGTATTTAAAATACATGGTTCAAGTAAATTCATTGAGATGTCCAGTGGCAAAGTAAGGGAACATATATGAGTACAGTATAATAAAACAGGGACACACCACCAGAGTTTCTTTAACATTAATTAGAATTATTAGACAGAGTCAACAGAGGGGCATACAAAGTAGTTGTGATATGTGGAAAAGGTTAGTTTGTTAAGTTACAGACTCTTTTTTATTATATATGTTTGGACAGTGCCCAGCAAAATAAGGCTCTGATCCTTGATTGGGGCCTCAAGGCACTACCATAATACAATAATAAACAATTATTTGGAAAGGCAGAACCATCCAGCAGATAAACTAGACAGAGTCTGGAGACCTGGATTCTTTCCTAACTCTGCCACTGATCTTGGGCAAGTTACCTTGCCTGTCAGAAACTCCATTCCCATCTGTAAAATGGGAATAATTATACTGACCTTTCTTTGTAAAGCATTGAGATCTCCAAATGCAATGTGGTGTATAAGAACTAAGCATTAGTATTTGTGAATACAGTATCCCTCAGCTGATTGGCCAGAAATAGGTGATCAAACAAGAACCATATCGGTGAACTCTAGGTATAGATGGATTTTAAAAAATATATATATTTATCACAGAGAATATTTGACACCAGAAAAAAAATGCTTATGACATATACAAAGAATAATGATACATTACTTAAAGGAAAGACAGACATTAGCATCTTTATATATGGGGTCTGGAACTGCTAGATTATTTAATAGCTTTGAAATGCAACAGCCAGGCACCTTGAAAATATTGTGGAGATATAAAATGTGTTTCATCCATAGGTCCCTAGTATCAATGTTCTATCCACACTTGGTTTAGATTAATATAAAAGTCAAATGCACTGAAGATGCCCTAATAGAAGCTTGTCATTGTATTGTGTGTTACTGCAGGAAAGAATTGATTCATTCATTGGTTAATTCCTTGAGTGCACATTTACCATGAAAAGGGCAGTTTAGAGAGTAAGGGCTTTTGGAAACTCATAGAAGTCTTACTTGGGATTTTAATTGCCCAGGCACCAAATCTTATGAGGCACTTGTTCCCACAGCTTCCACTGAAGTCAGTGCTCAGTGCTTTGAAGGACTGGAAGTTGCAAAATAAAGTATTAATTGCTGAGGGAGTTTGTGTTTTAAAAACATTTTGTCTAGATTGGGTTTAAAAAACAAAAAACACCTTTTTTTCTCTATCTTACAGATGTTAAATAAAGCAACTAGCAGAGAGAATTTATTTAGCCTTTCAAATGGCTTTTGATAAAATCCCTCACAAGAGACTATTAAAGAAACTTGATAAGCAGGATGACAGGTAAAGTCATGGCATGGTTTAAAAACTAAACAAGAGATAGGATGGCATAAATGGCCATTTCTCACCGCTGACACAGGTTAATACTGGGGTTCCCAGGGACGAATACTAGGAAGGTGTTCAATATACATATTAACAGCCTTGAAGAGCAGGTGAATAGTGAGGTGACTAAATGTGCCAATTATTTTAGCTACTCATAGCCAGGGAGAATTGTGAGGAACCCTACAAAGACCTAGCAAAACCAGGCAATGAGCCAGATTCAATTTATCCAGGAGAGCTATATAAAATTTGTCGTCGCTAATGTGTCTCAGGGCTGTAGCTACAAAATCTAAATAGTAAAATTTGCTTCTAAATAGTAAACATCAACCAAAATCCCTCACGATCTTTAATGAATTTTGCCTCACAACACCTCTGTAATGCAGGATAGTGCTATGATCCCCATTTTGCAGATGGGGAACTGAAGAACAGAGAAAAACTAAGTGACTTGCTCAAGGTCACACGGGAAGTCTGTAGCAGAGCAGGAAAGTGAACAGATTCCCTGAGTCCCAGGCTAGAACTCTAACCACTGGGCAATTCTTCCTGTTTACCGCAGAAAGCAGGACAATCTGAGGCTTTGTCTACTCAGGATTTTTTCAAATTCTCCCACAGTTGCACTAGGCCGCACTGGTGCTAGCAATGGCAGGAGTGCTAGGGTGGACAAGCTGCTGTGGATTTTACCAATGTGACACTTAGCTCTGTTGAGAGCAAACCTAGACATGATGGTTAAAAATAAATGCAGCTGACCAGTCAACAATTGTGCACTCCCACCATTGCTAACACTGGTGGAGCTGCATCAATGCTAGAGCACGGGTAGGAGAATTGAAAACGGTTAAGCTGAGTTTGTTAACCTTCAGGGTATGCTGCCAGGTTCATATTTTCTCCCTGGCTTGCAAGGAGGAGAGTGACTTGTGACGTAGCATCGGGGGAGGGGTTGCTGATGATGTATTTTGTGGAAAGGCTGAAGTTTTAGTATCTCTCTATTGTGGCTGGGGTATTGGGCTAAAGTAGTGATGCTCAACATTTTACATATTGTGACAGTGTTGCAATAGAAAAAAGTTTCAGGACACCGGTTTAGTCATGAAGAAAGGGAGGTTGGTTGCTCCCTGCAGGGAGGGAGGGGCCCTGGAAACTTTGAGACTCCATGTACTAGGGTAATTGAGAATCTGACTTTTCATCGTTCAATGGTATACTTTTAAAACAAAATGTCAAAGATCCCCAGGTTTGGGGAGGGTGTTGTTCTTATGTATGCTATAAATTGAAGGAATCAACAGTGTACATGTTCTGCCACATGTTTATTTCAAGCCGATGGCATTCCAAAATGCTATTTCAATACTATAGCATTTCATACGACACTCAGTAGTTTTACAATTCAGTATTAAATATCACAATAAATAAAATAAACAGGGAGTGGAAAAACTTCAGAGCTGCACCCTTCACTTCCCAAATGAAATTTCCTGTAAATGGCTGTTTACAATAGTTTTAATGTTTGTTTTAGATCTCAATGAAAAAAATGTAAAGGAGTAAAACAATGAAGAAGTGTTCATTTCAATGGTTATTTGCAACTCGATTCCAGTTAATGCCCTCAAGTGTAGACTTGTTTCTCTCTCTCTCTCAAATGACAGCTGCATAAACAGCACACACAAACCTTCAACTGTTGTCACATTAGAATGAGCTAGTCAAAGTTCTCTGGAGCAGAACCCATTGGACTATGCAAACTTACAGTTCATTAAGGAGTGCACTGCAGTGGAGAGGAATATTACCCATTGCTTTCCTTTTCTATATAGTCAAGACTATTTCCATGGACTTGGTTACATAATATGCCTGGGCTGTTGTCTGTCACTCTGCATATAGTAATTAAGGAACAGTGGCTTTTAGCAGAATGAAACATAGAAAGGTTAACATTTCATCTCCTCACACTGTTTGTGACACAGGCTTTGTATTAGTATTACTATTTTATTTTGCCTGATGGTTCTCCACTTTTGTGAAGCAGCATAGAATTCCCCCGTTTTCCCCTGCTTCCTATCTCTGCTACCCAGCACCCTCAAAGATATGTGTTGTGACCACCATCTTTCATGCCATTTCAGAAACTCCTTCGAAACTGTGTCACTCTTTAAGCAGACAGAGAGATTGCTATGGAGAAACGTGAAGAACAATGTCCCCAACTAATGACACCCACTGCTTTTGCCACATTCCCAGTTGGTCTCAGAAGTAAGATACCTAGACTAGTTTAATCACAAGAGCCTCTTTTTTTTCCCTTTACTTGGCTGGTACAGATGGACCACTGGGGTCCCAGTTTCAGCTTCAACCGTGGAAGAAAACACACACACACAGTCCAGTCATGAGTTACAGGACTCTATTAAACAGTAAACTCTATGCAAACACAATTGTGGGTGCTTCAGCAGTAGTAGAAATCACAGAATGCTTTTCCTCAATCCTGCCAGGTTTTCTTTAGTTATTTCTGTCTTTTATAGAGTCTTCTTCACTTTGGCACTGTCACCACTGTTTTGCCAGATTTTATTGTACATCCCAATGCCACTGTCAAGCATGATATGGGCAGGATAAATGAAGAGCAAATTAACCTTATATATGTATATGTAGACAAGAGTAGTGTTGAAACTCAAGGACATCTTCTGTTATTGATTAGCTCTCAGGGCCCACTTACCATAGCTGCCAATATAAAAAAATAGCAGTTTCAAGGAACTATGCACCAAATAAGCAGGAGCCTGAGGCAATGCACACATTCTGGGGAATTTTAGCTTATTTTTATTTGAATGTTAATTATTAAGGTTTCGAATCGGATACAGATGTCAGGCAGTTCTTAACTATCTCATCTTTTACCAGAACAAGATAGGAAAAAGGCAAACTTCCACAGAAACTTCATCCACAGAAACCTATATTCTCTGCCCTAAATCGTGTATTGGAATTTTGCATCACTCCATATTTCATCAGAATGATACAGTGTTGCAAAACTATAGGAACAGCACAAAACCCCCTAGTATCAATTTACAAATATGCATAGAAAAACAGTGATCAGAGTTCTTTTCCTTTTCTCCAAATATTTCTACAGGAAAGAAAAAATTGCATCCCATGAAAGTAGAACACAAAAGAGTTAACTTGTTGAGAGGCACTGGCCTTCCTGTGGACACTCGGAATAAAGAGCTGGATGTGGCTAAAAATCAAAATGATGGCATATGAAAACATTTGTTTAAAGATGTGATGTAAAAGGAGATCAAGCTATAGCGTACAAACTTATGGGCCAGATTCTCCCACTACCTTACAGCTCTGTAAGGAGAGGTTACTTATCTTGTACAGAAACTTGAGTTCTTCAAGATTTGTGTCCCTATGAAGCACCTCCACGTGAGTATATGCATATGCCTGTGTGCTCTTGATGAGAGATTTTTGTCAGCAGTGCCCACAGATCCGCACGTGCACCCTAGACACCATCATGCCCCAATACAAGAGTATATAGGAAGGGGCAAATCCGCTGCCACTCCAGTTCCTTCTCAATCACAAATGTCCAGAGAAAAACTCTGAGGCTGCACTCCCCCTAGGGATACACGTCTCGAAAAACTCAAGTTGCTGTACAAGGCAATTAACCTCTGTGAGTAGAGTCCCTTGCTCCTCCTTGCCAATTTATGGTAATACATTGCTGCTCCATTGTCCAGCATTATTCTGATTGGGTGGCTCTCGATGTATAATTGCTACACTTGTCAACAGTTCCTAACTGCTCTGAGCTCCAGTGTGCTGAATGGAGAATTGCCTCCTGACGGGTCCATTTGACCTGAGCTATGACGTTCTGGAAGTGTGTGCTTCAACCTATCAGGGAGGCATCTGTGGTGATAATACTCAAGGGAGAAGGTTGCAGGACGGGAACTCCCACTCACATGCTTTGTGAGTCCTTCCACCAATTTAGGGAATACAATCCTTAATCTTGTATATGGTAAGTAAGTATACAAACACTGGTAAAAGGGTGAAACATTTGGCAGTTCTTAAGTCTTTCAGCTATCCTGAAGGTAACCCTCCAAATTCCTCTAGCTGGACATCCAGGGAGGAATAAGATGTTGGCCTAAATTTTTCAGTAATTCTTTATCATTATGGTGATGGTAGCATTCTGCCAATGTTGCCAAGAGTGTCAATTTATTGTACCTGACCTAAATCAGAAAGACACACTGATTCAAGTTTCCACTATACATAGGCCTTTGGAGAGAGTAGCACTGAATATCAGCTTCCCACAGGGAATCCTTACAGTCATCAGTGGCTATATAACCAGATATCCAGAAGTTGTCACTATGTATGGGTACAGCCAACACAATTGTTGAAGTACCAGTGAATCCTTTTAGTTACTTATATGGGCATACTCAGAGACAGCCTGAGAGAGTAGGGAACCAACTTTCAATCAGACGTTCTAAAGAGAATTATACCAATATTCTGACATCAGAGCAATTCCTACCTCTTACTACCCTCTGACTAATGGTCCACTGGGCAAAGTGAATATTAGACGCTAAAAAAATGCTTTAAAATGTGGAATCAGCATTACTGGACAGGATGCTGCCCTGTTTATTTGCATATAATAGGGTGACCAGATAGCAAGTGTGAAAAATCGGGACATGGGGTGGGGGGGTAATAGGATCCCATATTAAAAAAAAGACCCAAATATCAGGACTGTCCCTATAAAATCAGGACATCTGGTCATGCTAGCATATAAGAAATGTCCCAGGCTCTGATGGATTTTTCACTAATCAAGGCAGTATCAAAGAATCTTATCAAAGAGAGCTGGGATTCAAGAACAGCTGATACACCTAACAGAGTAAATTGTGAGCATGAGGGAAAAGCTTGCAGTTTTCTGATATGACAAAAGAAAATCAGAGACAACCAAATTAGATAAGGCAAGTGGTAATGACACCTTAAGGTAAGAAGTCATTTTTTCCCTTTTTTATCCCTGTTTGTGAATAAGTTATTGGACAAATTACAAAACCAATATAAAGTGTTAAGACAATTAGCCTTGTATTATTTAGCTAAATACCAAAATAGAGCCTCTTCTCTTACTAGCTACAAGCCTCAATCATCAATGGCCTTATATAGTACAAAACATGCAAGGAACCTTTGGCTCTACACATTTCAGTTTCACAGCACATACCATTGATTCTCTTAGTACCACCATTGCCATTGGACTTCTCACTGCAGCTTTTCAAAACAAACACCTATTTATTTAGGACATTTTAACAAGTTTGCAAATCCTTGCTTTTTAACAGCAGAATTCTCAACACCCGAACAAACACTCCGATGCCCCCCGTGAAAGAAGATGATAACATGGCTAGTGAGTTGTAGAGTTCTAGTGTACATGCTATTTGCCTTTTAATGCTCGGGGACATTTCCTTGGAAGAAGATTCAGTGGAAAGCATTGAAATTGATATTATGCAGGTCAAGTTTAAGTTACCTCTTTCAAGACACCATTTGTTCACCTTGTAAATCATAACTATTTGAAGTTAAGAACAATCTGGGTGTAACCCTTTAAAAAGGTAACAGTTTTCTGCCTAAAATGGCCATGAAGTTATTAAGTGGTTCTCACTGCCATTGCTGGGAAAAAATGTCATCTAGAAATGTACATTCTGATGCAGCTGCCCTCTACAGTAGGAGCACTTGTGCACACAGCAGCCAGGTCTGAATTCACATGGCCCTTCAGTTCACATCAAAACCTAGTTCTATAGTGTACATTTAAAAAAAAAAAAGACTTCAGTCATTTAGAACAGACACATCCACTGGTTTACATGCAAACAGGCACACTAAACATTTTGGAAAGTTAGTTGGATTATTTAGCAGTAAAAGTTCACATTAATACTTCCCCCGCCCCCAACAAGTCTCTGTTCTGCAGTCCGAGGTTAGAATGTTAGCTTGATTGCAGCCTTTGGCCTAGAGCGGCTATGGAGAAGAACTGAATTCTAAGTTTTAACTAGAACAAGATGTATGCATAACAGCTCAGTAGCTACAGGTCCTTATTTTTGTAACCTTCACTAGCCTGGCCCTTATTGTCTCCACCTATTGCTGTAGCTCTGAGTTGTTGCAGCATGCTTATCATTAGAGTGTAAGCTCTGTGGGACAGTGAGTGTGTTCTTCCATGTATCTGGAAAGCTCCAAGCCTTAGTACATTCCGTGGCTGGCCCATGCTAGCTGGCTCAGGCTCATGGGGCTGTTTAATTGTGGTGCAGACTCTGCAACTTGGGCTGCAGCCTGAGCTCTGGGACCCTCCCACCTAGCAGGGGCTTAGAGCCTGGGCTCCAGCCCAGGCCCGAACCTGTATACTGCAATTAAACAGTGCCATAGCTCGAGCCCAAGTCAGCTGGCACAGGCCAGCCCCTGATGTCTAATCGCAGTGTAGGCATACCTTCTGAGTGCTACCACAATATCACTAATAAAGAGATATAGCAGAGATTATTCTTGTAGCAACAGATCATCACTGGGGTCACAATGCAGAGGAAATCCTTCTATATTTGCCACTGGTTTGAGCTCTTTAAGAATATAATCAACAAATCTGGTATATAGACGAGAGATCTGCGGAGGTTTATGAAACTGCTATCTTCTTGTTACAGCTGAAAGTTGCTCCAAAATATGTAAGGAGCATGACACCTTTCAGACAAAGTCTCTGCGTATTGTCCATCCCATTAGGATTTTTCAACTTCTGCAGAGAAGTCTCATAACCATTACTCTCACTTACACTGGAAAGCAATATGCAGAAAAAAGTGGGCTTTATGATGGGCATGCACTTAAGAGATTTCAGGTAGTAAACCGAGCTATTAAGCCATTTCCCCATGTACTTGTTCAACAAGTATTGTCCAAACTGTGAACCTTTGAATTGAGATGACAAGAAAACTACAATACTTGTCATCCTGAGCAAGTGAAAGTAGCAATGGAATTTGAAGTTGTCATCTAACCTCTGAACAAGAAGAGATCTGTATTAGCATTTCAAAAGGCCAGATGAAGCACAGATTGCAAAGACAGCTCTTGAGCATACAGATATTTAATGTTATAGTGGGTTAGGAGCCTGATTTTCTAAATCCTGGGAGCCGTGGGCAGCAAGCAAATATGAGCACACAGTTATCACCTACTTTGCAGTTATGTTGTGCATATTAAGCAGGATTTTGCATGCAGAGATAGTCTGCACACACAACTTCAGTAGCTGCACATATAAAATTAACCAAGTGACAGAGCACATGAGCTTCTGGAAACTCAGACAGACATTCTTATGGCATTCTTAACCTGATTTTTAGATCTAAAGAATAGAACAGAAATTTCCACCAGTAGAATTCTTATAGCTACTAAGGCATTGCTGAGAAACCTCAAAAGGGACACTTTTTGTAGGCTTTTTGGGGGGTAATGCTGGCACACCTCCTTGTGGCTCATCTGGGGATTAGCTCGCCACAGGTCAGACACCCCTTTCTGCGGTTGCTCAGTCCCATTGCCTCAATCTCACCCTCCAGGACTCTGGGTAGTTGTCTTCTCTTGTGACTCAGCTCTCCAGCCGGATCACTTTAGTTCTTCCCTTCCAGAGGCCTGTCAGTCTCTCTCTCTCGCCAAGCTGCCCCTCTGCCATTCAAGGCAGACCTCTGTTCTACAGACAAGGCTGTGCCACTTCCCCAGGAGCTGGTAGGTTCCAGCCCAGGGACCCTATGCTCCGCAGCTATGGGCTACTTACTCCCAGCCCCGGTTGCTACTTCCCATAGCTCTAGCCTACTTCCTCTGGCATCTCTGGGTTTACCACCCATCCAAGCTTACTCTGCTCCCTGTGGCTACTTTCCCCCTTTGACTCCTTGCCCGACTCTATAATCTTTAACAAACCTCCCTCCCGTCTGTCAGGGAGTGACTACAGACTATTTCACCCTGCAGCCCCCTTCTGTTCTCAGATCTTAGCTTTATAGAAGTCCCATCTGTTCCTGCCCAGGTGAGCTTCATCCTTAATTAAGCATTATAGATCCTTGGCTACCCTCCAGCTGCAGCCTGTGTGGTTAATTGGCCCATCTAGCCTACCTTTGGCCCTTCAGGACTGGTGTGGATTGAACACCCCATCACATGGTGGACAGATGAGGAAATTACTTTGGAATTCGTGTTAAATCAAAAATGTTCAAGTGAGCAAATAGCTCTATAATGATGTGTAACAGAACCTCTCTCAAGATGATGTAAGGTGAGAGATAACGTATACTTAGAAACAGCCCTTCCTGAAGACACGATTCCATTTTTCATGATCCTGCATCAGTGCAAACACCAAGGGGAAGTGCCACAGAAGTGATGATGTAGTTAAGGGGAAGGTATGCTAAGCCTCCAATACTTGTAACTAGAGCCACTTTAATTCACAGATATTAAGGGCCAAATTCTGCCCTTACATCCCATACAACCCCACTGAAGGGCATGTGTGGCTGCACCTCTTGTAAGTCAGGGCAGAAAATAAAGATTAATTCTTGACAAGGAGTAACTAGACAAACACTTCCCTGGGCCTTTCTATAAACTTGACCATGATCTCTCTCTCTCATGCTGTATTTAAGTACTATTCTCTGTGTGTTGACTTGCCACAACTCATGTCTGCCCTATGGTGCTCTTTCTTATCTCTGATGTTTCCTTTTTCTGAAGTACAAATCTTCCAAGGTTTGGTGGCTGTAGGTAGGAGACATTCATTTTGATAGCCTCCTTTTCAGTGAGGCTGTAATGTCGCTTTCCAGTACTGTAGGTAGATTAACTAAGTGGTATGTGTCTTTCATGGTTAAATGCCCAAATGTGACTTTTTAAATGTTATTTACTTAGTATGTAAAGATGGCAAAAGGGGACAGCTCTGCTATTTTAGAAGAATGATACTGTGTGTTACTTTGAGAATAAAGAGATACTTAGCCAGAAGACTCAGTGTGAGCAACATGTGCTCTTTCTATCCTCCTCAACGTGGTCACTGGTAAACATTTTCCCATTCTAACAGTTCTCTGTAGATTGGTTAGGTTTTCCATTAGAAATACTGAGGTAGCCTGGACAAATTTACACATATTACAAAAATGAGAACCATGTTGAGTAAAGTCTCAGCCACCCACAGAAAAACCTGGGAAAGGGGATAAGTTTTAGAATGGATTCAGCAGAACAAAAGATTTAGAATGTGTCATGAATTGAACGTGCCTTAGCACGAGGCCCTCCTTTTTAAAAATCAAGGTGCTCTCAGATATAGCAGCTCAGCTGCTCTTAACTGTTGCAATATAAAACAAGGAGAGAAACAGTCACTAAGATATTCAGGATCCAAACAATTTGGGTTTTAGAGGTCAAAATCAAATCTATTGAATTGCACCCAGAAACAAGTTGTAAGCCAGTGCAGACCCACTGAGAACAGGTGCAATAGGATCCCTATGGCTAACACTTCTAGGTAAGCAGACTGCTACATTCTGCACCAGCTGAAGTTTTGGTACTTTTCAGATATAGTCACAGGTATAGTATATTACATTATTCTAGGATTGCTTCAGATGGGATTAATGAGCCAGCATGCACATGAAAAGAGGAAGAAAGTGTCAACAACAAAAACATTCTCAGCTATCTAAAAAACTACACAGGATAGAGCACTAGAAAATACATTGTATGAAACAATCCTGCAGCAGCAGGGAGATATGAATCATAGAATCATAGAATATCAGGGTTGGAAGGGACCTCAGGAGGTCATCTAGTCCAACCCCCTGCTCAAAGCAGGACCTAATCCCAACTAAATCATCCCAGCCAGGGCTTTGTCCAGCCTGACCTTAAAAACCTCTAAGGAAGGAGATTCCACCACCTCCCTAGGTAACCCATTCGTGCTTCACCACCCTCCTAGTGAAAAAGTTTTTCCTAATATCCAACCTAAACCTCCCCCACTGCAACTTGAGACCATTACTCCTTCTTCTGTCATCTGATACCACTGAGAACAGTCTAGATCCATCCTCTTTGGAACCCCCTTTCAGGTAGTTGAAAGCAGCTATCAAATCCCTCATTCTTCTCTTCTGCAGACTAAACAATCCCAGTTCCCTCAGCCTCTCCTCATAAGTCATGTCTTCCAGCCCCCTAATCATTTTTGTTGCCCTCCACTGGACTCTTTCCAATTTTTCCACATCCTTCTTGTAGTGTGGGGCCCAAAACTGGACACAGTACTCCAGATGAGGCCTCACCAAAATCGAATAGAGGGGAATGATCACGTCCCTTGATCTGCTGGCAATACCCCTACTTATACAGCCCAAAATGCTGTTAGCTTTCTTGGCAACAAGGGCACACTGTCGATTCATATCCAGCTTCTCGTCCACTGTAACCCCTAGGTCCTTTTCTGCAGAACTGCTGCCTAGCCATTTGGTCCCTAGTCTGTAGCAGTGCATGGGATTCCTCCGTCCTAAGTGCAGGACTCTGCACTTGTCCTTGTTGAACCACATCAGGTTTCTTTTGGCCCAATCCTCTAATTTGTCTAGGTCCCGCTGTATCCTATCCCTACCCTCCAGCGTATCTACCACTCCTCCCAGTTTAGTGTCATCTGCAAACTTGCTGAGAGTGCAGTCCACGCTATCCTCCAGATCATTAATGAAGATATTGAACAAAACCGGCCCCAGGACTGACCCTTGGGGCACTCCGCTTGATACCAGCTGCCAACTAGACATGGAGCCATTGATCACTACCCATTGAGCCCGAACGATCTAGCCAGCTTTCTATCCACCTTATAGTCCATTCATCCAGCCCATACTTCATTAACTTGCTGGCAAAAATACTGTGGGAGACCGTATCAAAAGATTTGCTAAAGTCAAGGAATAACACATCCACTGCTTTCCCCTCATCCACAGAGCCAGTTATCTCCTCATAGAAGGCAATTAGGTTAGTCAGACATGATTTGCCCTTGGTGAATCCATGCTGACTGTTCCTGATCACTTTCCTCTCCTGTAAGTGCTTCAGAAATGATTCCTTGAGGACCAGCTCCATGATTTTTCCAGGAACTGAGGTGAGGCTGACTGGCCTGTAGTTCCCCGGATCCTCCTCCTTCCCTTTTTTAAAGATGGGCACTACATTAGCCTTTTTCCAGTCATCCGGGACCTCCCCCAATCGCCATGAGTTTTCAAAGATAATGGCCAATGGCTTTGCAATCACATCTGCCAACTCCTTTAGCACCCTCGGATGCAGCGCATCCAGCCCCATGGATTTGTGCTCATCCAGCTTTTCTAAATAGTCCCGAACCACTTCTTTCTCCACAGAGGGCTGGTCACCTCCTCCCCATGCTGTGCTGCCCAGTGCAGCAGTCTGGGAGCTGACCTTGTTCGTAAAGACAGAGGCAAAAAAAGCATTGAGTACATTAGCTTTTTCCACATCCTCTGTCACTAGGTTGCCTCCCTCATTCAGTAAGGGGCCCACACTTTCCTTGACTTTCTTCTTGTTGCTAACATGGAAAAATGGAGGTTGCTTACTCGTAACCAGAAGTTCTTCGAGATGTGTAGTTCCCTATCTGTATTCCATACCTCCATATGCATGTATTCCATGCACCTGAGTCCAGAAATTCTAACCATCAGTGTGCATTGGCTGGCACATGCACAGTAGATCTTGTGCTCCCACTCAAGAGCACATGAAGCAGTGCAGGCTGATGCCTCTCCAGTTCCTCTTCTTACTATGAATCCAACAGGACCTGAAGCAGAGGTGACAGAGGGTGGATAGTGGAATACAGATAGGGACCACACATCTCAAAAGAACTCTTCCAGTTACAGGTAAGTAATCTCCATTTTTTCCTTCAAGTACTGGTCCCTATGTGTACTCCACATGTGAGTGATGGAAAAGCAGTGTTCAGATTGAAGGGCAGTGTGAGGAAGCCGACAGCAAAGATGCTTGTGATATTGCACTTTTCACTGCTGCATCTGCAGCAGTGGCCTGAACTAGCATGTAACGTCTAGTGAACGTGTGGATGGAGCTCCAGGTGGCCACTTTGCATATGTCTATTACTGGAATGTCCTGCAGGGATGCTGCAGAGGAGGCTTGTGCCCTGACTCCATCAGGAGGAAGTATGCCTGCTAATCTATAGTGCTCGATGCACTCATAAATCCACTTAGAGATTCTTTGAGAGGATATTGCTTGACCTCATGACCATTCTGCTATGGCATGAAAAAATCTTGATAGTTTTCTGATTGATGAGGTCCTTTGCAGGTAGAGTGCCAAGGCACATCTGACGCTGAGGGGATGAAGTCTTTCCCTTCAGCGAAAATGTGAGGTTTCAGAAAAAGGGCAGGTAAGTGGATACTTTGGTTGATATGGAATTCAGAAATAACCTTGTGGAGGAACTTAAGATGGAGGCAAAGGGATACCTTTTCCCTGTGAAAAAACATATAAGAAGGATCTGCCATGAAGGCTCCCAACTCACTCACTCTCCTGGCTGAAGTGATAGCAACTAAAAATGCAACTTTCATGGACAGGTGGGACATGGAGCCCATTGCTAAGCGTTCAAATGGTCATCTGGTGAGAAAAGTGTTGGCAGATTGAGATTCCATTGAGGTGTAGGGTTTTACCACTGGTGGAACAGTCCTGACTAGGCCCCTCATGAATCTTACTGTGGTCGGATGTTCTGTTTCCACTCACCCATCCATGAAAGAGAGGAAGGCACTAATCGCTTTGAAGTGGACCCACAGTGAGTTAATAGAAAGGCCTGAGTTTTTTAGAGACAAGACAATCTAAAATGACCAGAATACCTGCAGTGTCTGGAGAAGGCTGATTATGTTGCACCCAGGCAGAGAAATGTCTCCATTTAGCCAGGTTGCAGGTCCTAGTTGAATCTTTCCTACTTTGGGTAAGAATAGCTTCAATGGCTGCTGAACAGCAGCGTGCTATTTCTGATGCCATCCAAATCCTAGGCTGTAAGATGAAGCAAGTGTGGGTTGGGGTGTCTGATTCTGCCCTCCCCCTGAGTTAGGAGGTCGAGGAAGGGGTAGATCCTGATTGGAGGGAGGGCAAACATTTTCAGGAGCGCTGGGAACCAAAACTGCCTGGGTCAATTGGGTGCTAGGAGATTGACTCTGGCCCCATCATGATGGATCTTTCTCGGTAGCAGCAGAATGGGAGGAAAGGCATATCTGAAATAGTTTGTTCATGACAACAGGAAAGTGGCACCCTGGGATCTGTGGCCCATAGCTGCTCTGGAGCACTACAGGGGAAGTTTTCTGTTTGTTTGAGATGCAAAGATATTCCATTGAAGTGGTGTCACTGACAAGGTTGATGCCAAAAGATCTAGCAGCCACAGAAATACAAGTATTGGTTGTTGTGGGGATTGAGAAAGATTTATAGATATTTTTATCTTTATAAATCTTTCCTCTAGAAGAAAAAAAGCTTTTGCCACAGTTGAATCTAGTTTTGCCCTAATAAAGAGGCTTCAACTCACTTCTCACAATTTATTTGTAATCCTTGACTGGCAAAAAGGAAACATTTGATTTACATGTAGGAGGATGTCTTCGCTGGCTCATGCGTCTGACGAAGTGGGTATTCACCCACGAAAGCTTATGCTCCAATACATCTGTTAGTCTATAAGGTGCCACAGGACTCTGTCGCTTTTGGTTGGCTTATGCATTTTTTAAGTGATCATCCAGGTATGGGCACACAAACATCTCCTGCCTTCTTAGAATTTTGTAAATACCCTGGGGGTGCTGTGGACAATGCAAAAGGGATGTCAAATCTGAGACTTTGCTGCGTTCCCAGGTGACTGAATTGTAGAATTCTTCCTCTTATTGTTACAGGGAAAGAATTATTATAAGACTTCTTCCTCTGTTCTTGATACTGAAAGCATGATACTGAGGTTAAGGATCATATTTCTCTTCTGGCACTGGTAAGGAATCAACATAGAAGGAATCAGATACTGTTTTTGATAGCTAAACATTGGAGCTGTAACTAATCTCTTATTCATACTAAAGAAGCCTAGATAAATAGCTGTAAATCTAACAGTTTTCATTTTTCTAATGTTTCATCCATCTCTACATTAAATAAACCTTCCCCTTCAAAAGGAAGGTCTTCTGATCCTTATCTTTGTCTCATAAGGTGCACCGACTGAGCCATACATGCCTCCTTAGAAGTGATGGCTCAAGCTATTTACCCTAGTGAGTGAGTGAGTGAGTGAGTGAGTGAACCATCTGAGGAGTCAAATGCTGCTCTGAGTTAGTGTTTGGCAACATTCTGCCCTTCCATGAGCAGAGCATTCACTAATCTCTTTAGCTTCTGTGGTAGTGTATTTAGGAATAAAATCTTTCCCTATAGATGGTATTGGTATCTTGCTGTGACTACCTCATAATTTGAAATACATGTGGCTGAAGTAGTAGAAGAAAACATTTTCCTCCCAAAGGCATCTAGTCTTTTCCCTTCATTGTCAGATGGACTGGAGTGCAGCGGAGCACCTTTTGACCTCTGTAAAGCTGCTTCTACTACTAATTAATTTGGAGACAGGTGGATAAGGAACACAGCCAGACCATCCTCAGGAAATTAGTACAATTTATCAGCCTTTTTCAATTAAGATTAAGATGATGAAGGATTTTCCAGACTCTCTTTGCTGGTTGACACAATCCTTCCAATAATGGAAGTATAACCCTTTGTCTAGAAGCTGCTCCAAGAATATGAAAAATTGGATGAGATTTCTCAATTGAAAGTGAGGGACTAGCCAATGTCTTTGCCATATGATCCATTAACTCATGAAATGCCACTGCATCTTCTGAAGGTGATGAAGCTGACTTATATCCCACATTTTTATCCGGGGATGTCATTCCTCCACAGTCTGGATCTGACTCCTGCAACCCCATTAATTCCTCCTCTTCTGCCAAAAATTCCTTTCCTGCTATAAGAGTTAGCAGGGCTCACACATTTTATCAGAGCCCTAGCCTTTTGTAGAAAAGTTACTCCAGAGGTAAGAAGCAGGATTGAAGACAAAATGGAGATGATGCAGCTGCCTTTAGTCTTTTGCCATGTGGCTTGTGCTTCCTTTGTCCCAAACACAGGCTTTACAGCACATGGCATGGAAGCCTTAGAGTCCTCTGTCCACAGGCATACCACATGCCTTGCTGACTCATAAGGTGTCTTCCCTGGTTCCTTTCAATGGGCCATCAAACAGGCTAGGCAATGCTGATGCCAACCTGCACAGGGGTGTCACCCAGAAACACACCACAAGTTTGGAAATACAGATATACCCTACAAATCTATAACTCATAATACAAAGGTGATACAAACGTATAAACAAGATCATAATACTTGGCAAATTATAACATTTTTGCAGATACCTCACATGGCATATCTGGTCAGATTTCTTGCAATTTTATGATATTGGCATTATGATATTGTGGCATTATGATATTGTTAAAGTGTTCCACATATTCCACACAGCGTCACACCTTTGAATTCAGTTGTTGTACCTTGTCTCTGTACCCACTTGAAGAAGCCCTATTCCCATATGCTGGGAATTCTTGATAAAGAACCAGAGAAAGCCACTGAGGCCATTGCAGCCAATGTAGTATTTGCCAATCAGGCCAAAACCCCATATTTAGATCTGGATGCATATATATCTTTGTATGAATCAGAGGCATGCAGATATCTCTGTCCATAATACTCCTTCTGCTGATCCAATCTAGAAATCAAATTTCTTTCTCTGATCCCAAGCTGTACTCAGTTCAGACAGAACCAGAGACGGCAATACCCTTGGCTGAAAAGAGAAATTGGAGAAAAATTCTTCTCTGGGGATCCAGAAAGAGTTCTTGGTGGTGGAGGAAGAGGAGAAATTTTAAAATCCTCTACATGTGGCTTTTCCTTCTGAGGACAAAAAAAATTGAGTCTGTTGGAGTACATTCTCTTCTTGCTCCACTAATTCAACTGACTCAATGCCTGGCAGAACTGAGATCCGATCCGATCTATGAATCTGTGCCTGAACTATTATCCACTGTGGTGCTGTGCTATCAGTAATCAGTTCTGCAGTATTCCCTCATCTCACCAATTCCTTAAATCTCTTTTCTGGAACTTGCTCATCTGGATCAGAGAATAACTGATCTAAGGAAGAAGGTTTCCTCACCTTCCCAAGGGGATGTATACCACGACTCGGCTCCTTAAACGTATCTTGTAAAGATACATTTTTCACCTATGGATTGGCTCTTTTAAAAAGAGACTGACACCACAGAGGGATGAATACCCACGTCTGTCTTGGCAGCGGTCTTTATTAAGAGGATTAACTCTAGACAGAGGCTGACACCTTAGAGGTTCTCTTTTTATGGACTTTGTCACTGGACCTCTTAGAATTTGATGAAGATAATTTATCTTTCTTCTCAGTGGACCTGTCTAGAGCAGATGATGGTCTATGGATTTTCCTAGGACCTTGTCCTCTGCCAGTTCCAGATGGTTTCTCAAACAATGCCTCTTAACAGAATTGCTTGGAATCTATTTTGTCTCTTTTTGCTCTCAATGTAAGTGTAGAGCAAACTTGGGGGGCAAATGCCCTTCACCTAAACATGACTGGCACCTGGCATGTGTATCACATCAGGACCACCACTGGACAAGATACACCTCTTTTGAAATCACGTTTCTTCTTTGGTTCCATTACATACTAGCTAAGTGTAATACTAAACAACCTATAATACTACAGACATCTCACAATTAAGATTTAAATTAGTTAATTATCACGGATCTGGAAGGATTCCAGAGCTCCACACAAGAAGTTCAGCTGGTTGAACTTAGAAGGAACTGAAACATCTGGAGTGCCATGCCCCTTTTATACCCTTGCCCTGGAACGCTCCACGTTCTTGGAGGGGGAAAGAGGTGAGTGCGGCGCGTGAGTGCTCCAATGGCTATTGCTAGTTAAAGCTCTACTATTCAGGCTGCACTAGTCTGGAGCATCCCATGAGTGGGAATATGCAGAGGACACTTGAAGGAGAATATTAGTTTTCTTCCAATCTTCTGGCACTTATCCAGTGTTCCAAGGCTTATTGAAAAATCAACATTGATGTTCAAGAGAGCTCCTGAGCCAGCTTTTTTAAGTCTTGGATGGAAGTTAACTGGACCGGTTGATGTAAAACTGTGCTCTTTTCCATCCTTCCAGTTGAGAGTAAAGGCTCACACAAGGACAGACTCATCCTGGATGTAATGCATGGCTGCGCAGTTGGTGTTGACAGAAGGGCTTTGTCTTCCTCAACCATGGGATGCACATTCCATGAAGGAGGACTGCTGGGAAGATATGAGGTGTACCTGATGAAAGGGAAGGGCATCTTCCAACTTTCCAACTGAGTGAGAGCTTTAACTAGGTTCAAAGGGGGAAGCTGACAAAAACCCTGCAGATAAGTATAAAAAGGTGACCTTGACAGAGGGCTGGAAGTTGGAGGGGGGGGGGTGGTGGTAGAGGAATGTAAAATGCAAAATTGTAAGGGTCAGAGAAGCAACAAGAGAGAATACAGTGGAGAATCTGCTCAACGTCTTCAGTACCTATACACATGCTCAAGGAGTATGGGGAATAAATAGGAAGAACAGGAAGTCTAGACAAGGCATTTACACAAGAAATATCCAAAACACAAGACCTGGTAGTAATGGGGGACTTTAACTATCCAAAAATCTGTTGGAAATGTAATGCAATAAAGCATAAGATGTACAATAAGTTCATGGAATGTGTTAGGGAAACTTCTTGTTTCAGAAGGTGGAGGAAGTAACCAGGGAGCAGGGCCGGCTTTAGGGCGATTCAGCCGATTCCCTGGAATCGGGCCCCGCGCCCCTAAGAGGGCCTCGCAACGTCCTGAAGGAGCTGCCACCGAAGTCCCGCCACTGTCTTCGGCGGCAGCTCAATCGCTGCCACGGAGGAAGGTCCCTCCACAGGCACCAGCAGCCAATTGAGCTGCCGCCGAAGTCCCGGCACTGTCGTCGTCGGCAGCTCAATCGTTGCCGCTGTCTTCAGCGGCATTTTGGCGGAGGGACCTTCCTCCGCGGCAGTGATTGAGCTGCCACCGAAGACAGCTGCGGGACTTTGGCGGCAGCTCCTTCGAATCGGGCCCCGCGGTGCCTAAAGCCGGCCCTGCCAGAGAGGCAGACATTTTAGATTTGATTCTGACTAACACAGAGGAATTAGTTGCGAATTTGAAGGTGGAAGGCAATTTGAGTGAAAGTGATCATGAAATGACGACTTTCATGATGCTAAGGAAAGGAAAGAATGAGAGCATCAGAATAAAGGACAATGGACTTCAAAAAAGCAGACTTACAACTGGTAGGTAGGTCCCATGTGAATGAAATCTAAGGAGAAAAGGCTATCAGGAGAGCTAGTAGTTTCTGGAAGAAACAATATAAAAAGGCACAAAAGCAAACTATCTCAATGTGAAGGAAAGATAGGAAAAATAATAAGAAGCCAGTGTGGCTGCATCAGAAACTTTTTAATGAAATGGAAATCAAACAGGAGTCCTACAAAAAGTGGACAAATTGCTAAAGATAAGTACAAATCGCTAAGATGAGTACAAAATAATAGTGCAAGCATATAGGGGCAACATCAAAGACAGGCACAAAATGAGTGACACCTAGCAAGAGTCATATAAGGCAATAAGAAGAGGTTCTATAAATACATTAGGAGCAAGAAAAAGATGAAGGAAAGTGTAGATCCACTACTTATTGGGGAAGCAGAGCTTATAATGAACATAAAGAAGGCCCATTTCATGCCCATTTTGCTTCAGTGTTCACTAAATGTTAATTGCAACAGAGAGTCCTGTGGCACCTTTAAGACTAACAGATGTATTGGAGCATAAGCCCTCGTGGGTGAATCCCCACTTCGTCAGACGCATGGGTATTCACCCCTTTGAATACCCACATGCGTCTGACGAAGTGGGGATTCACCCACGAGGGCTTATGCTCCAATACATCTGTTAGTCTTAAAGGTGCCACAGGACTCTCTGTTGCTTTTTACAGATCCAGACTAACACGGCTACCCCTCTGATACTTAAATGTTAATTGTGACCAGATGTTTAACACTATTAATATTGAAAATAAGAGGGAAGGGACGTAAAACAGAATAGGAAAAAACAAGTTAAAGAATATTTAGATAAAAGTTAGATATATTCAAGTCAGCAGAACCTGATGAAGTTAATTTTAAGGCGCTTAGGGGACTAGCTGAAACAATCTCAGAACCACTAGGGATTATCTTTGAGAACTCATGGAGGATGGGTGAGATCCCAGAGGGCTGGAGAAGAGCAAACACAGTACCTTCCTTTAAAAGGGGGAACAAAGAGGACCCGAGGAATTAGAGACCAGTCACCCTAACTTAGATACCTGGAAAGATACTAGAACAGATTATTAATTAATTTGTAAACACAGGAAAATAATAGGGTTATAAGGAATAGCCAGCATGAACGTCAAGAACAAGTAACACCAAACCAACCTGACTTCCTTCTTTGACAGGGGACGTGATATATCTTGATTTTACTAAGGCTATTGAAACAGGCCCACATGAGATTCTCATAAGCAAACTAAGGAAATGTAGTCTAGATGAAAATAGTATAAAGGGGAATGCACACCTATTGAAAGACCATACTCAAAGCAGTTATCAATGGTTTACTGTCAAACTGGGAGGAAATATTTAGTGGAATCTAGCTGAGGTATGTCCTGGGTCCAGTACTTTTCAGTATTTTTATTGAGTTGGATAATGACTGAGGAGTGTGCTTATAAAATTTCCAGAAAAAAAACAAGCTGGTAAGGGTTGCAAGCACTTCAAAGGACAAGATTAGAATTCAAAATGACATTAATAAATTGGAGAATGGTTCTGAAATCAACAAGACAAAATTCAATAGAGACCAATGCAAAGTACTAAACTTGGGAAGGAAAACAAAAACAAATGCACAACTACAAAATGGGGAATAACTGATTAGACAATAGTACTTCAGAAAAGGATGTGGAGGTATAGTGGATCACAAACTGAGCATAAGACAATGTGATGCAGTTGCAAAAAGACTAATATTCTGGGGTATATTAACAGGAGTATTGTACATAAGACACTGAAGGCAATTATCCCGCTCTATTCTACACTGGTGAGGCCTCAGCTGGAGTAGTGTCCAGTTTTTGGTGCTACACTTTATTCTCCATGTCCACTGAAGGTAGAATAAGAAGTAGTAATCAGCTTGATCTGCAGCAAAGGATATTTAGGTTAGATATTAAGGGGGGGAGGCTATAAGTATAGCTACATACTGGAACAGGATACCAAGGGAGATTGTAGAATTACTGTGATGGAGGATTTTTAAGAACTGGTTAGGCAAACACCTGCCAGGTATGGTATATTTGGTCCTGCATCAGCAAAGGGGGCTGGACTAGATGATCTCTTGAGGTTTCTTTCAGCCCTATATTTCTATAATTTGGTCATTTCCCTCCTTAAAAAGGCACATCCTCCTTTTAATACCATTTTATTTTATACCCACAGGCACTACAGAAGAGATTCTCTCAATGCTTTTGCTTTTACCCATTTCAAAGACATTGATTCCTCCCTGTCCACCTGCGAGGTTTTTTCCCCTATGTACAGTAGTTTGATATCAGTACTTATTTGCTTGTACAATATTAACACCACTGTTAAAACAAGATATATCTAGAACTAGCTGCTGCTGCTAAATTAGAAGGTGTTTTTCTGAAGTCTTCTGGTGCACAGTATCTGGTCTGTCCAGTATCAATTCTACAAGCATGATTTAAATATTTTATCCTATTGTTAATCTATGCAAACAGTTAACCGCCTGTGGAAGGGTCTACTATTTGCATAGTAACTGAAGTCTCAAAAAGATGATGGAAGCAAATAATGGACTCATGAACTTTCAGACAATCCTCTTACTCCCAGATAAAGTTGCACCCCGTAGACTGAAAACCCCTTAGACTGAAAACTTCCAAAATAAATATACGCCAACTATTTTAAGTGTTAATCCTTATTTTGAAGCCCTTTATTAACACTGTGGTTTGCTTTATTTTAGTGTAAGTACCAATGAGTATGGTAGAATTGATTGTGTGTTAATTTTACTGGGCAATTTTAAATGTAGGACAAGGCTGAGCCTTATGGGAGCATCCTTTAACTTCAAAGGACATGAGAAAAATCCCAGAATGTCTGTAGAACAAGAAAGGCAAACTTCCAAGGACAGATACATAATTCTAATACTAAAATCCAGAAAGTGACAGTAAAACTGACTAGACACAACTCTAACAGAAACATTAATGATCAATTACTTCTGATCCATAATTCAGATGGTTTTCTACAGCAAACAAAACAAAATCTAATTGAGGCTTCAGAAAGTAAAAGCATCAGTATTGGTAAATATTTTCCCAGTGGAAGCCCAGCCAGAAAATCAAGCCTTGTGCATTTATCAGATATAATTTTAGATGCAATTCTGAAATGATTCCTTCCAATTTCTCCCTCAAGTAGATTAAAAGGGGGGGGGGGAAGGCATAAAGGAGTGGTGCATCCCATATTATGAGGAATGCATCTCCCATAGAGCAGTGTCCCAGTCCTGCTCTGGAACAGAATTGAGGGAAGTGGGTGTTGTGCTGTGTGGCAGAAAAGTCTATGGTGGGGTATCCCCATCAGCTGAAGATGGGCTGAAGTGCTCACATGACCAGTTTTGTGATTGTGGGAGAACCTCCTGCTCATTGTGTCCGTGGTGATATTCTAGTGTCCAAGGAGACACACTGCTAAAATGACTGCGTTGAATACACCAGTTTCACAGTTTGATTGCCTCTAAGCATAAAGAGTGGGACCTCACTCCACCCTGCCTGTTGATGTAATGCATGCAGGCGAGATTGTCCGGTGTGTCTGTGATGGTACAGTGTTGAGTAGAGGGAGGAAATGTCGGCAGGTGTTGTGGACCGCTCATAATTCTAGGAGATTTGAGGTGGACAGTGGATTCGGTTAATGATCATCTGCCCTGCATGGTGTGATCATGGAGATGCGCTCCCCAACCGATTAGGGAGGCGTCGGTTGTTAGGATCATGGTCTGTGCTGATTGGAGGAAAGGAACTCCGATACAGATCTTGTTGGGCTGTGTCCACCAAAGTACTGAATTCTTGACTCTCATTGGCATGGATAAGAGCTTGTGGAGACTGTGTTTGTGGGGGAGATATAACTATACGGAGCCATGCCTGAAGACATAACGTGTACTCTTACATGCCTGACCATGAAAGTGGCTGCTGCCATGCGGCCTAGAAGTTGGAGGCATGTTCTAGCAGAGATCTGGGGGCAGATCCATACATTGGATACCAGATCTACTATAACTGAGAATCTGCGAGGTGGTAGGAAGGCTCTGGCTTGTATAGCATGCAACTGTGAGCCAATGAATTCCAGTTGTTGTACTGGCATTGAAGTAGACTTTTCTAGACAAGGAGGCCTAGCTTTGTGAACAGGTCTATTGTTATGTGGACAGCTCGGAAAGCGTCGATCTTGGATGGGGCCTTGAGGAGACAGTTGTCCAAGTATAGAAAAATGACGACTCCTTTTTTCCTAAGGTAGGCAGCGACTGCTGCAAGGATCTTGGAGAACACCTGAGGTGCCGTGGGTAGTCCAAAAGGCAGTACCTTGTACTGCTAGTAGTTGTTGCCCATGACAAATTGGAGAAATCGCCTGTGGGCAGAGTGTATTTTAATATGAAAATATGCTTCCAGTGCTGGGATAATAGTGGAGAGGGTGACCTTTTGAAGCATTTCAGTTTGACAAACTTGTTTAGATTGCGAGGTCCAGGATGTCACCAGCTGCCGGATTTCTTATGGATCAAGAAATAATGGCAGTAGAAGCCCTGTCCCACGTGCTGGGAAGGGATAGTGGGGCCCCTTGATGATCGAGATACAAAAGGAGCGCATAAAGACGATAAAGTCATTGCGGAAAAACTAAATGGATACTTTGCTTCAGTCTTCATGGTTGAGGATGTTAGGGAGATTCCCAAACCTGAGCCAGCTTTTGTAGGTGACAAATCTGAGGAACTGTCACAGATCGAAGTGTCACTAGAGGAGGTTTTGGAATTAATTGATAAACTTAAAATTAACAAGTCACCAGGACGAGATGGCATTCACCCAAGAGTTCTGAAAGAACTCAAATGTGAAGTTGCGGAACTATTAACTAAGGTTTGTAACCTGTCCTTTAAATCGGCTTCTGTACCCAACGACTGGAAGATAGCTAATGTAACGGCTCTAGAGGTGATCCCGGCAATTACAGACCAGTAAGTCTAACGTCCGTACCGGGCAAATTAGTCGAAACAATAGTAAAGAATAAAATTGTCAGACACATAGAAGAACATAAATTGTTGGGCAAAAGTCAACATAGTTTCTGTAAAGGGAAATCGTGTCTTACTAATATATTAGAGTTCTTTGAAGGGGTCAACAAACATGTGGACAAGGGGGATCCAGTGGACATAGTGTACTTAGATTTCCAGAAAGTCTTTGACAAGGTCCCTCACCAAAGGCTCTTATGTAAATTAAGTTGTCATGGGATAAAAGGGAAGGTCCTTTCATGGATTGAGAACTGGTTAAAAGACAGGGAACAAAGGGTAGGAATTAATGGTAAATTCTCAAAATGGAGAGGAGTAACTAGTGGTGTTCCCTAAGGGTCAGTCCTAGGACCAATCCTATTCAACTTATTCATAAATGATCTGGAGAAAGGGGTAAACAGTGAGGTGGCAAAGTTTGCAGATGATACTAAAGTGCTCAAGATAGTTAAGACCAAAGCAGACTGTGAAGAACTTCAAAAAGATCTCACAAAACTAAGTGATTGGGCAACAAAATGGCAAATGAAATTTAATGTGGATAAATGTAAAGTAATGCACATTGGAAAAAATAACCCCAACTATACATACAATATGATGGGGGCTAATTTAGCTACAACGAATCAGGAAAAAGATCTTGGAGTCATCGTGGATAGTTCTCTGAAGACGTCCACGCAGTGTGCAGAGGCGGTCAAAAAAGCAAACAGGATGTTAGGAATCATTAAAAAGGGGATAGAGAATAAGACAGAGAATATCTTATTGTCCTTCTATAAATCCATGGTACGCCCACATCTTGAATACTGTGTACAGATGTGGTCTCATCTCAAAAAAGATATACTGGTACTAGAAAAGGTTCAGAGAAGGGCAACTAAAATTATTAGGGGTTTGGAATGAGTCCCATATGAGGAGAGATTAAAGAGGCTAGGACTTTTCAACTTGGAAAAGAGGAGACTAAGGGGGGATATGATAGAGGTATATAAAATCATGAGTGATGTGGAGAAAGTAGATAAGGAAAAGTTATTTACTTATTCTCATAATACAAGAACTAGGGGTCACCAAATGAAATTAATAGGCAGCATGTGTAAAACAAATAAAAGGAAGTTCTTCTTCACATAGCGCACAGTCAACTTGTGGAACTCCTTACCTGAGGAGGTTGTGAAGGCTAGGACTATAACAGCGTTTAAAAGAGAACTGGATAAATTCATGGAGGTTAAGTCCATTAATGGCTATTAGCCAGGATGGGTAAGGAATGGTGTCTCTAGACTCTGTTTGTCAGAGGGTGGAGATGGATGGCAGGAGAGAGATCACTTGATCATTACCTGTTAGGTTCACTCCCTCTGGGGCACCTGGCATTGGCCACTGTCGGTAGACAGGATACTGGGCTAGATGGACCTTTGGTCTTACCCAGTATGGCCGTTATGTTATGACCAATTCTATAGCTCCCAGTTGCGGGAGATGATTTATTTCTCCCCTAGAATGGAACTGTGATAGGGGTCCCTGAAGAGGGATAGGGGGAAAGGGGGTGGCAGGGCGGGATGGATTATCCTTCCTTGATTATCTCTAGGACCCACTTGTCCAAGGTGATTAGTCTCCAAGATGGGAAAAACTGACCTAGTCAGTCACCAAACTGGTGGAACATTTAAGATGGAGGGAATGACTGGAATAGGGGGAGGCTTCTCGGGGCTTCCACCACACAGGATGGATTATCCTTCCTTGATTATCTCTAGAACCCACTTGTCCAAGGTGATTAGTCTCCAAGATGGGAAAAACTGCCCTAGTCAGTCACCAAACGGGTGGAACATTTAAGATGGAGGGAATGACTGGAATAGGGGGAGGCTTCTCAGGGCTTCCACCACACCTTCAAAATTGTTGCTTCAGTGGGGGTGCATAAGAGGTAGCAAGCTGTCTACGTTTGGTAGGAGGCCTTTGCTTTCAGTCCTGGATGTCATAGTGCCATTGAGTGGTGTAATGCTGTGGTTGGGATCTGGGCGGGAGGCGGGCGCGATATTTTCCTGGGCATCTCTTCGGTGGTGGTGTGTAAATGCCAAGAGATTGGAGTGTAGCTCAGGAGTATTTAAGGAAGTGCAGAGAATCATCCGTGCACTCTGAGAATAGTTTCTGGACCTCAAAAGGTAAGTCCTCTACCATGGTTTGTACCTCCTTAGGAAAACCTGAGAGATGGAGCCATGATGCATGCCTCATGACCATAGCAGTCACGATGGATCAGGCAGCAGTGTCTGCAGAGTCTAATGGGGCTTGTAGGACTGTATGGGAAGGTGTACTTCCAATATTAAGGACTGGAGTTGCTCTTTCTTGGCCTCTGGCAGCTCATGACAGAGTTCCTCCAATTTAGAGTAGTTTAGGTAATTATACTTAGCTATGAGAGCTTTGTGTTGGAGATTCTAAATTGGAGTGTGGCCGATAAATATGATTTGTGTCCAAATAAGTCTAGCCATTTCCAATCCCTGCCTGGATGACTAGCACGGGATTGCTATTGACCACCTCTCTCTTGCACCACATTGACCACCAAAGAATTTGGGGTGGGGTGTGAGAATAGAAATTCTGCATCCTTTGCCAGAACAGTGCAGGGTCGAGAAGAGCCTCATTGATCAGTAGTGCAATCTTGGAGGAAGAGGATGTGTGGAATATGTCAAGCAGCTTATACTGCTAGTCCTTGACTTCCTCCAAAGGAATCTGCAGGGAGTCTGCAATCATGCAGAATAAGTCCTGAAAATGTCTGAAGTCGTCAGCAGATATCGGAGGTGGAGGCATGATAGGCTCGTTGGGGAGGGGGGAAAATGTAGTGTTGGTGGAGCGTCCTCCTCCTGTTCCTCCTCTTCAGTTGGTACCAGTGGGGGTTCAACCTCCAGAGAACAAGAAACTGATGGAGAAGTGTAGGTCTCTGGCTTTTCTCCCTGGGAGGGTTCCCAAACTGTGCCCTGTACATGGCCCAAGGGTTCCAATATGGCCAGTGTGGAGGGAGTGGAACATGTGGCTGCATCCATGGTGGCTCATGCCAAGATTATGGACCAGATGCGGATTGTGAGGATGAATAGGTGTGATCAGGGCCGGCTCCAGGCACCAGCCCAGCAAGCAGGTGCTTGGGGCGGCCAACGGAGAGGGGCAGCACTCCAGCGGTTTTTGGGGCGGCGAGTCTGGGTCTTCGGGGGCGGGTCCCTTGGTCCCGCTGGGAGCGAAGGACCAGCTGCCGAATTGCCGCCGAAGACTGAAGCGGCGGCTGTGGAGCTGATCGCGATCGCGGCTTTTTTTTTTTTTTTTTTGCTGCTTGGGGCGGCAAAAACCCTGGAGCCGGCCCTGGGTGTGATTTGCCTGGTAGATGAGGGAGCAATAGAGCCCTCCTCTTCCTCCTCATTGCTAGGGAAGGGAGGTGCCATCCTTGGCGGAGAAAGGGAGGAGTGTTGAGAGTCTAGAGAGGAGGGTGAAAGCATGGGGAGGTCACGTCAAAGAAGTGGAGACTCAGGAGTGTCAGATACCAGCAGGTCTTTAGGGTATCTACGGTCAGGTGGAGGGGAAAAGGCATCATGAGTGCCAGTGTATGACTCAGTGTAGAAGGGAGGGAGTATTTCCCTGAAGTGTCTGTAGATGGCACCAGAGACTTGCAGATAACTTGGCCGTTAATGACAGTTTCGTCAGTTTCGGAAAGGGCGCCAGCGCTAGCATCTTTATCGGTGCCATAGTTCCTGAAGTAAGCCTGTCTTGTTTCCCAGAGCTGGGAAACAGTGCCGATGGCTGTAGGTCTGACCAGTTAGGATCTCTAGTCTTTTCATGTTGGTACCGGAGGTACTCAGAGGGGCCCTAGAGCTGTGTCCCCTGGCAGATGATGCAACAGACCAACCCAGGGATAGTGTTCTGGTGGGCTGTGCCTCAGAGTGTGAGGAAGGAGCATGTTTCTTTTCATCCAAGTGAGAAAGAGAAGACTCTCTCTTTGAGGGATGTTGGGACTGAGGATTGGCAGATGACCTGCACAGTGTGAGGGCCTCTCTGGGGAAGAGTCCGGACCCAGATCCGTTGCCAGTCACAGCAATTTCTCCCCGAGAAGTTTTAATCTAATGTCTGTCTTTTCTGGCTTTAGGTTTCAGGACAAGACAGTGGGAACACTTTTGTGGGACATATCCCTCTCCCAGGCAGCAAATGCACTGTGGGTGGCCTCCATTACCAGGAGGGGGCCCTGCAAGAAACACACCTCTTAAACCCAGGGGATCCGGGCATAAATGTGAAGGAAAAAGCTTCCTAAGCAGGAAGGGTGGGAAACAGAAACCAAACCTATGAAATAACTGAAAGTAAAGTTAAAACAATTTTATATGAAAAAAAATTATATACATATACACACACACACACATATAGATATGTCTTCCTTGTTATCTAACTACACTACACTAACAGGTAAGGCACTATTTAGTAAAGGAATAGGAGAAGTCGGCTCTGCTGCGGATTCTGTCCCAGACCAAAGGCAGTAGAGAAGGAACTGGGGGCGGTCAGACCGCACAGCGTTTTTTATATGTCCCACTCACAGTGCGAGGGGTGTGTGTGTGTGTGCATATGTGCCATCCGACATGCACTGCTGAAGATCTCCTGTCCCAGGTGCAAGGGGCACTGCCACACCTACAAGTGGAGCACTCACAGGGACATCGCTCTAAGAAATATGGTACTTTTCTTCTTAATAAAAGATTTTGTTCTTAAATGCACATGACCACCATGGGGCTTCTTTTTTAACTCAAGATCGGAGGTAAATGTAGCTATTAAAGCGAGTAACATACCCATTTATAAGCAATCTACATATGCTGCAGATGAATTATAAGAATTTGCTTGGCACTACTGGAAGGCCACTGAGGCTAAAAGTTAGATGTGGATTATGTACAAAACTAATTCCTCCCTGCCCTCAACCCCATGCCAGACACTTGTTATCCACCCATCTGCATATACTGTACCCAATACTTTGTTCAAGGAAAAAAGCTGTTGGTGAAGGAAAAGTGATCATATTAATCTGAAATATTATACTATTAGTGCAAGAGTATTGAGGGGAAAAAAAGTGTTTTTAGACGTTAAAAATGCCATTGTACAAATTCTCTCCTTCCCCACATTGTGCCATAAAAGTGGTTCTCAACCAGGGATTCGGGGGTGCTGGTGTGTGTGTGTGTGTGTGTGTGTGTGAGAGAGAAGGTTTCAGGGGGGCTGCCAAGCAGGGCCAGTGTTAGACTCGCTGGGACCCAGGGCAGAAAGCCAAAGCTGTACCACATGGGGCTGAAACCCCCAGGGCTGCAGTTGAAACCTGAGCAATGTAGCTTTGCGGGGCCACCTGGGGCTACTTGCTATCCCCTAACACTGGCCCTGGCTTTTACATACAGAAAAACAGTTGTTGTGGCCCAGCTGGGCCATGGAGTTTTTATAGCATGTTGGGGGGGCCTCAAAGAAAAAGGTTGAGAAAGACTGCCGTATAATATGGGCCGGTAACTTGTCTGCTGTCCTCCCCAAAGGTGGTTGTATTTTGCTGGTGTAGAGTAGAAAAGCACTTTGGATTGACTGGCACTATATGTTAAAATTAACTTCCACTAACAGTGCCCTTTCAAGGTATTAGTTACCAGCATAAAAATACCCTTTGTGTTATCCTCTTTGGATGTACTCTATGTATGTTTATTCAGAAAATGAGGTGGTCTTCCATAGCCAAGTGGAAATAGGCTGACGTGGGTTAAGCTTCTGCAAGTTATCTTATAAACACCTGAATGTCAAATGACTGCATACATACCCATACAATTATGAATGGTCACTGGCAGTGGCACCATTTGAACTGCTTTGGAATGCTAACAATATGTGGTGAATGTGTCCCACGGGTATTTACCACTTTTTAAGAAGCAGGCTGTGCATACAGCATTAGCAGATAAGTTTATGATTTCAAAATTGAAAACTACAAAAAAAACCTCCAAGTCTAAGTGAAGCTTCTCATTTTGGAATACTAGTTTGTCCCTTATAATTTTTAAAACAATATTCTATTTCATTATAAGAAATACCACTCTGTAACAAGTTATTTCTTTTAAAATACGTGCATTTAAAAACTGAATTTGTTTTGGACAAAATTTAAATGAGACCTAGATTTCTCCTACTACAAGGAACAGTATTAACTATTAAAATTATTGGTGTTATTAGTGCTTTCTTATAAAGATACAGAAATCAATACAAAATGTGAAGTTATACGCAACATCTACATACACTCCAGCTATACCTAAATGAGCTCTTCACTCAAATGTTCTGGACAGTAAAGTTGAGGAAGGAAGGAACTGCATTACTCTTGAAGGACAATTGAGGCAGGAAAAGTTTGTTTTTCTCCAAGGTCCTTTTAATCCACTGTAGAAGGCAATCTACAGTAAACGGATTTCAGGGACAGCAAGCCTTTAGCACCATGCATTACTATCTAACAGGGAAAGTACAGGCTCTGGGAGCAAAGGATTAATAAAATAACGTTTCTTTCAAAGTGGGCATTGATCTAGTTTGGAAAGTACACTTGCACTTTGTTTCCATATCAGTCTCTGGTTCTGTGTATTTATTAATATTCCTTTTAATCTCTTAAATTCTGAGTTGTCACAAAACGTGAAGTGGAGTCTATTTGCCTTTCAGGCAAATGCGAGTTGAAGCCAATGCAAATGCAAGCATTCCGTTAAAGCAGCAAATTTCAATATGACAAATTGTTTATTGACCAGTGAAAGTCTATGGGAGTCTCCATGTTCATTCAGTTCCAAACTTTTTTTTTTCTTGGGGGGGGGGGGGGGGGGGGGGGGGGGGGGGGGGGGGGGGGGGGGGGGGGGGGGNGGGAAGGGGTAGGAGAAGAGACAGCATTTATGTGCTCTAAATCATACATAGCTATATAGCTATATTAAGACTAGTGGCCAGTCAAGAGCAAAACTGGTTTCTCAGGCCATGTCTACACTACCAGCTAAATTGGCACTGCTGTGATCAATGCAGTGGTGTCCATTTAGCGGGTCTGGTGAAGACGCCAAGTCGATGGTAGAGCACTCTCCTGTGGATGTCTGTACTCCACATCCTCGAGAGGCGGAAGCTGTGTTGATGGGAGAGCGTCTCCCATTGACATAGTGCAGTGTAGACACTGCTGTAAATAGACCTAAGTTACATCAACTAGCGTAACTTAGATCCATTTACAGCATTCATGTAAACAAGCCTTCAGATTTGTCCACATTATTGTATTAATATAGCTGAAGTTACTCTGCACAGTGCCAATTAAACTGAACTACTAGAGCTAAACAGCTATGTAGGTATGAGCAGAGATTAACAGAAAATACAGATATGAAGAGTGTGTAGGGAAATAAAGTTGCAGATTCTTCTGTAGCACAATTCAAGTTTATTTCATTCATTCATTCTTGCAACAAACTTAAAAATACAGTATCATTTAGCATTCTGATGTCCATGAACCATGACAATGATAAACCCAACTGTGTCAAAATAACTACACTGGTGAAAAGAGGAAGTTAAATATCAAAATGCACAAAGCATTAATTTTCTTCCATCACTGCGTAGAAAGATATGATTGTTTCTTCATTTACAAAATATAATTAAGACAGTTCATTTTGAAATTTTGCATGCAACACTGCAATTGCTTGAACTCGGACACTCCACTCTTACCAGCCTCTTCTACGGACAAATTAATGCATTCAATATTGTATTAAAGGAGGAGGAAGCTCCATTTAAATCTCAAGCATTTATTTTAAATAAGGAAGAGGAGCAGAGGATGTAAAATCCAAGATACATTTTAGTTTTAAAACATTTAACCCAAATTTGAAAGGGAGAGCAATAAAAACTATATGGATTTCCAAATGTGTGCATTTCCAGTTGGCTTTGACAAGATATTTAAGCCTTTGTGTTTGACTGTTCTACAGTTTCCTGTGCGTAAAAGAATTTACAGTTTGACAATTTCACCCATCGAAGGGCTAGTGAGAGAAACAGGTAGCCAGGCAATTTCTCACATAATGTGATGAAAAGGAAGTGACTGAACAAACCTATTGTCCATGCACAAAACAGAAAGATTAAAGTGTTTAATATTTCTTAAAACCTGGACAAAAATGACAACCCTTTATGTAGTGCAAAAAGCAAACAAGTTTTTCTTCTTTAGTAAAAACATACATTTAAATATCGTCCTTTAACTATTCTGGCAAAGTGGCTTGGATTCATATTATAATCAAATTAAACACACTCTTCTCTTGTTGGAGTGTTTGCAGGTTGTTGTTTTTTTATGTGAAATAGGTCAAGAAAAATTCAAGTGTTTACATAATTGTAGGAAATGAAGGCTAAATAGCCTCCACTGTATCACCAGAAGAACTAGTACAAAGAAGGTTCAAATGATCCAGTGCTACAATTATGATCACTTAATAGGAGGTAGGGGTGCGGTGGGGTGCGGGGAGGCTAAGGCAAAGAGAAAAGGACAATAGGGGGTTATGTTATGGCCAGATACACAATTTGTTGACACTACTCACTACAAACTTGAAATTAAAAAAAAAAAGATTTCAAATTGCAGTTTTCTGGACTAGTTTATTTTAATAGTATAAATAGAGACTAGTTTATGCCAACATAGAACTAATTACTTCAGTGATATCTTACAGAAAGTCAGAATTTGTATTCAGAGTCCACACTATCATAATGAGATGATAGTCCAGCATTGATTAGAGATAGATTACAGAGTTCTTTATTTAAAGACTTAATAAAAAAGTTAGTCAAATGTGCTCGTTCATTTACCAGTTACTCAGTGACTGATTACAGTTTTTAAAACATATTTAATCTTTCCACTCTTCTTTGCCATCCATACCTCCCATAAATCCAAGAAACCCATCAATAATGGCTCATTACAGTTTCTCATTGGCCAGAATGACTGTATTCCTGATTTTTTTATGCTGTGGGGATGCTGCATATATATATATATATAACTCGTTTTGTTCTCATTTTACATTCTAAATACAGGGTTGTTTATAACTGAAGTACATTCAATTGTATGCAACATGGTTAAAATATGAACCCAAAATGTCTCAGTATATATTTATCTGGATGGCAATCACCAAATACTATATTGCTCACCCTCCTGATAGCACGTCAATTCCAGACATGAGAAATCAAAATAAGATTTGCTTGTTTTGTTTAAACATACTCTGTATTAAACATGATGCACATTGTTTGCATGTTACCATGAAAGCTGCATATATTGACATCCCAAAGGTAAATATATTTTTATATAATGTATGCCTTTAAAAAAAAAGGTACTGTGAATTGTTTGGGTGAGCTGGTATGTGTCTAATGCAAATTAAAGATGAAAATCAAAAGCTCAGACTTTCATGGGAGGAATGAGGTGGGAATCCCTTGTTACAATCTTAAATCTGCTTCCATTAGTTATCAGTTTTACTGCTGTAATATTTACTGGTATGTTGACTTCCAGATTAAATTTAAATATATTTGCAGGATCATACATGCTATAGGAATGTAGCAGGAGCTTCAGAAGAAGCCTGTTGCTCTCCATGAACTCATGACATTAAAAAAGCGCTTTTTCAGTCAGTTGATGAGGAATCTTAGGAAATTCATTGGGGGGGGAAAAAAATCTTACCTTTTCTCTGGTGGTAGTTACAGATTTCAGTGAAACTGTATTTAAGTCTTCCTTTTCCTGACAGTAGAATATAGAAAGCTCTTCATATAACTATTTTTTGAAACTATAGCAAAACACATTTAGCAACTTTGATATTTGTTTCTAGTGAGAACATCTAAATAATTACCAGCAGCACTAAGTTTAAATCATTTAAGGTAGCAGAGAAATTCTTCTTGCGTACCAGAGGGCCTGGAGCTTTCACCATATGTGCCTATATCATTTACATTGACATGGTAAATGAGGAAATTCCAACTGACAACCCAAAAGGGTAAACTGCAGAGACATTTCTTATCAGACCCAAAAATATTACAAGTCAGATTGGTCAATTCGGGACTAGAACACATGGGTGGGGGGGAAGAGAGGGAAATCCCAACGTTCAATCCTCCCAAGGTACCTTGGCAGGTCTTTTGGAATAGAACAAGGTCTTGCCTAAACTGATCTTTCCTGATTTACAAGGAGTCAAAAAAGGTTAGTGTGGCATCTGATTAGTCAAGGTGGAGATACTAGTGAAAGGAGCTATCAGAAGTCTTCAGAATTTCAACATATGCTTTAAAGCAGAAGGATAAAGCTATCAAGAGATAAGCAATCCAACTACCTCAATTACGACATTTTATATCATGGCAGACACTAACAGCATTGGACTACTGCCTCTTAGTTAGTGTTTTAGAGTACTTAATACAGTACTTTTGTCTAAATTGATCTTTCAATACAAAACTGAATAGAACTAACCAGGGAGGCATACAACCAAATATTTAAGTGCATGTTCTTTCTCCCTCCTGCAGAAGTTTGTTTTCACTAGAAATGGAAAAAAAGATTGTGTATACAAATCTTGAAGGACACTGATTATATAGATTTCCATTCTCTCCAAACAGATTATCTTTTTGATAGAGACCCCTAGTTAGTTTGATTCATTGAGAATTCCCCTCCCCCCAAAGTATTTAGCTGAAGAAGCTGGAAGATACAAAGAGTGACAGACAGGCAGCAGTGTGAGGCCACAGAAAAGACATTAGTTATATCAGTCCATCCGTCACTGAAGAAGAGCTTTGATTGCCTGGTTATCAGTGGCTTCAAAGGCAGTTAGTCCATCTGGGCCTTTCACAGTCTTATCAGCACCCTGTAAAAACATGAGAAGATTTGTCACTTAATAAAGGAGTTTGCATCTTGGTATCGGCAGTTTCTTGTGAAGGGGTTGTGGCATACTAGTAATTACTCACACTGGAGAACTATTTTGAACAACTCACTAAATTGCTCACAAATTTCCTTTACATCTATATATTTCTCAGTTAGAAACCACAAGCCACTTAGTTTCATAGCTAAATATATTCAATCTTTGGTTTTGAAGTACATTGAATTTGAGCTAGTACACAAAAATGGTTGCCACTCCACTTGAATGATAGAGTGCTGCAGAAAGGTCACATTAAAACTATTTTATGAATTACAGTACATACTATTTACTAACATAGCCCATTAGATATCAGAAATTGGATGAAAAACAGTGTATTTCATTATGCATTCAGTTTTTGTTTGTTCACACACTTGCTATGATGCAAAGTTCAATAAGTCACTATAGTTCCCCAATTTCTATGAATTAGTAATGTTCTCCTATATTCTCAAAAATGATACAAACACCTTCAAAAAGGCCTACTAAGATACAATGAAGGGGAATCAATTAAACAAGATACAAGTTAGTAAGAAATTATACTGTCCACCATCACATCAAAATTCTCAACAATAAGCCTGCTCACCAGTACGTTGCCATAATTTCGATATATTAGGTCATTAATGATGGCCAAATGAATTTTACAAGACCCAATGCAGGTTACTATTTAAATAATGTAAAATTAAGTAAGTACTGAAATTTGGATGACAGTGGCTTTACTACCCAGCCTTCCACAATGTTCTAGGAAATGGAAACAAAGCTAATGAACGGCACTACATGATTTTGATGCATAAGACCCAAACCTAGCACAGTACAGGGTTTTCATCTGGTCAGTCCTAAGGAATATGAATAGGCTGTTCCACACTGCAATTCAATGTTACTTACTCGTCTCACTTTCCCCCCCTCTTTTCTTTTCAAGATTGTCCAATTTTCCTTCCCCTATGTCATGTCATGGCAGTAGGTGATCATTCTATAGTTTGGCGGAGAAGGAGGCGGGGGGGAGGGGGGGAGGTTAGATATGGAAGTTATGTTTGTTTCTAGACTTTTTAAAATGGCATTCTAAAAGCATGAAGCTATAAAAATTGGTAGAATAAAATGGAATAACCAAAAGCAACATGTTTCCAAGAAGGGAAGCAACAGCACCTTTTCTTAACATATCAGGTTCAACTACACTTGCAATACTGTGGCATCTAGCCACATTAGGACCAAAAAGAAATTAGAGGAAGCTCAAAAGAGAACAAAAATCTCAGATCTAGAAGTAGAGATATCAGAAAAATTAGAAGTGAAATGGACCCATCTCCATTGCCTTGCACCGTGTGTGGTTAATTATACTGTACTCACTTTGCATTTTGTTTAGTCACATTGCGCATGAGAGTGGAGACTAAGGACAAATTATGGGTAGCTTAGCTAAAATACTAAGAGGACATGGTAAGTGTGCAGATTAATGGTGGAAATACAAAAGGAAATGGAGGTGGAGTGAAAGAACTAATGGGATGAAAGGAAAAGTTATTCAGGAAAGATATTTCCTAAAAATGAGGTATGAGACTGTGAAAAAGACTCCCTTGGGAAGAGGAGGAAGACCCATTGGTAGTGACAAAGTTAGATTGGACAAGGTGCCAGGAAGTATGCTAAGTGAACAGAATTACTCTGGAAATAAAAGGATTTCAGAGACTACCAGACCTTTTCCATCTTTAATTCTATTTACTACCCCCATCTTTAAAATTAAAGAATATACTTTTTTTAAATTTCAGACTAAAACTATACTGATGGAAGAAAAGTGTAGAAGAATACAGAAATATTGTTTCAGCTGTTTCCTAGAGCAGCTATTATGCACTTGGAAACATTTAGTTGTTCCTATTTTTTTAACAGATTAAATCAGGGGTCGGCAACCTATCAGAAGTGGTGTGCCGAGTCTTCATTTATTCACTCTAATTTAAGGTTTTGCGTGCCAGTAATACATTTTAACATTTTAAGAAGATCTCTTTCTATGTCTATAATATATAACTAAACTATTGTTGTATGCAAAGTAAATAAGGTTTTTCAAATGTTTAAGAAGGTTCATTTAAAATTAAATTAAAATGCAGAGCCTCCCGGACCGGTGGCCAGGACCCAGGCAGTGTGAGTGCCACTGAAAATCAGCTTGCGTGCCGCCTTCGGCACGCGTGCCATATGTTGCCGACCCCTGGACTAAATCCATACATAAAACCTAAAATTCTAAGTTTCACACTTTGAATTCATCAATACCAATAAAGACAAGTCCCAGGGCCTCATTAACATCTTTGTCGTTAGACCACCTGTGATAATTTGGGAATCTGTACGATTTATTAATTCTATGTAAGATTATGAACTCTGCATATATTTCTACCACCTCCCTCATGTCGCTGGTCACTTGAACCCTAACCTGCCATCCGTGCACTGGAACTTCCCCTCCCACCCCCGCAAAGCTCTGCCTCCCCACCCTGTGTGGGGCTGGCATCTCCGCTTGGCCCCTGCATGTTCCTCCATACCACACCCCACTTTTTTGACAAAAGTGGGCATTTGTCCCTTTTGCTCTTGCCAGCTAATCAAGCTGGCAAGAGCAAATGGGACAAATGCCCACTTTTGGCAACAAAGTCAGGATGGCTGGGACAGGGCTTAAAAAAGGGACTGTCCCAGCCAAAACGGGACGTATGGTCACCCTACCCTTAAGTAAACTTGCATAATGGCATTCTTATTTTTGCTTTCAAATTATAGTTGAAAATGTTGCATATAACACTAGTATTGTTCTGCTGATGTTATATTTGATTGCAATTTACACAAATTTCATCTCTATACTTCATAGTTCTCATTGAAGTAATTTAGTTATGTGCTTATATTTTTTCCTTGTAACCCTCAATTGAATAGAATCATTGTAAGTACAGTGTTAGTTTGTTTTTGTTTTACATTCAGCAGGTTTGTGAAATTCATATAAAATACTCTATTACTTAAGACTGGTAGTGTTTTAAACAGCATTTTCAATTTAGCTCATACATTTTAATCTAAAACTGCAATAGCACACAAATTCAAACTTTTTGCAAGACTGATTTAAATCAATCTCACACCAAGGATATAAATATCTCTGAGTGAGAACATAAAATAAGGCCCTTGCTAAAATGAAACCATGTTATAAGTTTCACACAAGCCCACACTTAGATGATTAAGAATAAGGAACATACTGAACTTGGAAGCAAACTCCTGAAGGCCTTCAATGTAAATTGTACACGTTTCTTTAAACTACCCCCAATAAATGGTAACCTCCTTCTTCCTCCTCCTCCCGCCTCCCCCCCCCCAAAAAAAAACCCCAACAAGTCTAATCTCAAGATACGAAGACCACTAAGTAATATGTGAGAGGTTGTCTACAATGTAGGATTTCTCCTAAAAAGGCACTTATTAGCCCTATTCCCAGTATCACCAACTTGATGCAAAATCCCAAATAGAGAGATGAGTGCTAGATTAATTTGTCTCTTTTGGAAATTCAACACTTATTTCCAGTAGAAAAGGAACTGTTTAAAAGGTTTAGCCTGTGGATAGGGGCCAAGAACTCGAGTTCTAACTCTGATTCTGACACTAAATTGCTATGTGACCTTCAGCAAACTACATTTGGTGGAACCCGAGTCTGAGGTTTAGTATTTGGACAACACTCACTATGTCTCCAGGACAGGCAGCACAGTTAATATTTGTACATTCTTGTACTTCATTTTTAAAGCAATGTACATATATTCAATGTAAACTTTCCCTACCAATTGTAATTTGTGTACTGAAACAGCATGAGCGGGCCCCTTCTTCTGAGCTGTATACATTTCCTAGTGAGCTGGAGTTGAAAGGCTTTTTTTATTTTATATTTTAAATCACTACCACCACCTGGTCATGAAAGCTTAGTGAGAAGTCTGGGTCCTCGCTGACATTTTGCACCAGTTTGCTAAATGGTGTTGCATGCCTTCAATGGAAGATGGGGACAACATTTGCTAGTTCTTCAGATCATTTTCCCCTTCTAACCAGCATCAACGCTGTTGCCTTGGTGAAACTTGAACCAGCTACTTTTCATCCAAACAGTGATCCCTAGTAGGTCCTGTGACATTTTACCTGTGGCAGTGGCTGCATGAGTGGTGAATGAAGCACAGTTGAGTGTCATGTCATGTTGTTGGCAGCTGACTGTGTGGCATCTCACATATGATATTAAACAATGGGGGATGGCATGAATCCCTCCGGGATTCCACAAGTAAGTGCATCAGCAGTTACCCATTGTCACTCAGTTCTCCTGGAGAGGAACTACTAGAGCCACTGCAGTGCTATGCCTACATCAGGTAGCTGGGTTAGCAATACCTTGCTGTTTACTCTGTCAGAGGTCCAGCAGTATGAGCATGGAAATTCTGCCTATGTCCATAGCCATAAGGTCATCTTTTAGTGCCATTAGGACAGTCTATCGTGACTGAGTCTGAACCCTGATTGTTATGTTCCCAAGATGTTGGCAGATGACATGCTGTAAGAGCTTGCAAGCTGACTGTTAATTAGGTAAAGGATTAACCAGAGATATCCTCATTGGCCTATTTTTTTTTTTTTTTTTTTAAGTACCGGTATGTTCAAACAATTGAGAGAATCTGATCAGTGTTTATTATACATTCTAAACAAGTTATTAAAACGGTTAGTAAATATAAGCATAATTTAGCAAAATTAATTTTGCATTTGCTATAGAACACTACTTCAATACTAAAAAAGCAAACATTTACTGTATACAGTATAGATAAGAAACTTATCTAAGGTGTGAGTTATAAAATTGTTTAATCACATGTAGGATAAAACCAACTGCGTATTACTTATGATACTACAGTCTAACAAAGGACTAAGTTTCCTAAAAACAAATGCTCTGGTTTATAAGAATGATCTCTCCACTTGAAGGAAAGATTCCTGTCGTGGATTTCTACACAATGCAAAACAGTCATAAGTTTAGGTCAAAATGCCTAAAAAACCCAAGTTTTCCATTTTCAAAAGCACAAGACATTTTGAAAATGAGGGCAAGGTGATTCTACAGTTTTCATTTCTTTCCCCATCTGAAGCGAACAGATTAAAAATTTTAAGCCAGCTTTTCTGCCCTTTTGTCTACTTCACTCTTCCCTCTTTTTGAGGAAGACATTCATTCCTCACCTTCCTACTCTAACATGCTAGCAGCATTAACCAAGGAAAGCATCTGTAAGATCAGTGTGCTTGTGCCACCCAAAGATGTGCACCGCATGCCTCTTAGGGCAACAAAATGCATCTGCTGTGTACCACAGAAATGTTGGGGTTCCTCAAGACCTCTTCCACTCAGATCCCCATGAACTCAGTTGGACTCCAGTCTCGCAATTCAAGTTAATTTGGCATACAGCACTGCGATGCTGAGTTGATCATTACCAGATTGTCCCACTGGGTGTTCCCTTCCTTTATCTTAGCTAGTTCAGATGTGTCCCTTATCTCACTTACCCATTTACCTATCATAGTTAGCACAAACATTCTGTTTTCAGCCTGCTGATCTGTTTACCTTCCTAATCCTGTCTTCTAAGAAATGAAGCCTCCCCCATACTTACTCACGTTAACCCAGCCTATAAGAAGTTATCTTTATCTTGCAGCACCCAGAGACCCCAGTGGGCTAGGTGCCAACACAATGGGCAGAGTTAATGTCATTTTGAAAGATTCTAGTTTCTAGTGAAAGTTGTGTCACTACTGGGGAACTCCACTATAAACATTCAGAATGGTAAAAGTTTAAGTGTGCCCAATGTAGTGAGACACATTGAATGATAAGTTAGAGAAACTGATCGTTTTATTTTCCTAGTGTCAAGCCCAAATGGTAACTAAGGCGAGGTCTGTATACATTCTGCTACTTTCCAACACGAGACAGACATGCTGCAAAAGCCGAGAGCCAAATGGAGTGCTTTTTGAAAACACTCATAACACACTTTTCTGAGATATTGGACTTAGGAAGTTCATATTAGCTTTACTGTAAGTTACTACTTCACACCACCTCAATCAGGCCAAGAACACACTTCTAGGGAAGATGAACATGACAAAACTTCAGAAATAAACACACATTTTGGAAGTGAGTAAAGTGCTAAGATTCTTTACACTATCCAGGTTTTGTATACAGTCTGGTTTTAGCAATGGAAGTAACTAGTAGATAAGGAGTAATTTTACTCCAAAGTTACAATATTCAACAACTAAAGGTATTGCTATAGTTCAGCTCCCCTTTGAGGAAACAGCAGCAGGTGGCATTGAAAGATAATGCTGTTTTTAACAGCATAAGCCCTTTAATAGTACAACAGCTGGAAAATGTGCCTATTAAATGTAAGAATAAAACAAGAATGAAGTCGTTAAAGCAATAGTAAGACCAAATGCATTTGTCTTTTATACTTTACAAAGCAACTGCAATTCTGTACCAAAACTAATTATTTTTATGTAGAACAATAAAACTGGAGCAAAGTAAAGTGTGGTCAGCAGACACAAGACTGACAGTGCAGTTTTCAGGACTGAATAGTATCTGAAAGGCTCTGTAGGACTACCTGAATCCTTTGTAGAGCTTATAATATGAATCCCTACAAATCTGCATGAACTTTGTCACCTGAAAAGTGCACTGTCTCAGACAAATCTAGGTTGGAATTTCTGGATGTACAAATATGAAAATATTTGACATTTTATTTTAAGACTAATTAAATTTGAACTGAATATGATTTGATAACTTGAAATGCCTTGAAATGATATGACAACTTGAAAAACACAAGTTATGAAAATTGCAAAATAAATCCCTCAAAGAATACCCTTTTCTAATAAAGATTGACACTTTTCTAAAAGTACTCTTACTGGTGGGACTAGAGACTGAAATTTTCTATACACAGAGAAGGTAGAGCATAGTCAGCAAAAATTGAAAGTTGCCATACCATTTTAATATGCCTCCACACTGACCGGGAGGGACTAATGTACTTCCAGACTCAGTAGTATCTTCAGTCTACATTCCTACTATGTGCGTTGCTTGTCTAGTGTAACTATGGAGAGGGCCGCTTGCAGGAGAGATTAATCTATTTTGTACTGAATGCACAATAGCTGAAGATAATGCCTTTGCTGCCCACAGCACATGGGAAAGCACTATTGGGTAGAGGAACAAAGGGTATGTCTACACGGCAAAAAAACAACCTATGACAGAGTCTCAGAGCCTGGGTCACCTATTTGGGCTCGCTGCTAAAATTTGCAGTGTAGATATTTGGGCTCGGACTGGAGCCCAGGCTCTGAGAGCTTGCGAGGGCAAAGGATCTCATAGCGCGGGATCCAGCCCAAGCCCAAAATGTCTACACTGCAATTTTATAGCCCGGAAGCCGGAGTCCCCCGAGCCAGAGTCAGCTGACCCAGGGCAGCTGTGCAGTGTAGTTGTACCCAAAAAGAATACAGTTTGTAAGACCGCAGCCATTCTGTTTGCATGTTGGAAGGAAGCATTAGGGGCAGTAATGGTAGCACATATGCATGTCTAAATATGTTCAAGGACAGTAGACTTTCAGGATTCCCATGATGCCATACCAAATTGCACTTGTGATTTGGATGTTAAAACCTGTGGAGTAGGAATTGGAATACTATCAATTCATTTCATACATTTGAGAGTTGTCACAATTCATCTGGGCAAGATTAAAGGGATTTAGCAGTGTGCTTTTATGGCTATCTACATTGACAGTGACATTGACTAAAATGTTTCCTACACATATAATGTTCTGAGTCAGTTTTGCTTAGATTTCAAACAGTTAAATGTTCTTCAGAACTGGAAGGTTAGAATTTTTGGCAAGGAAATCAAATGTTTAAGTTCTAGATGAGACCGAGTCCTGAGCTGTTGTTTCTAACTGTGCAGCACCCTAGGTAGTGTAAAAGACAATAAAATAACTTTTCAGGGCAGAAACATTTAGTTTTGTATGTGAGCATTAAAGTATTACTACAATGGAAAGAACACAAATAAAGGATGCCATTTGCTTCCAACAGTAAAGTAGGTTCTGAATACATTAATTTGTATTCCAGACTGAAAACAAGATGTTCTATGTAAACAGGCTGAGTCAGAGTTTTAGGCTAAAAGGATCACCAGATCATCTAGCCTGACCTCCTGTCTACCACAAGCCACCAACACCATCCAACACCTGCACACTAAACCCAACCGAAATACTAGAATACACTAGCTAGAGATTAACCAAAAGGAACTACAAAAGAGGGAAGCTTCTGTTAGTTTTCTCCTTCAGATCTTCTGTACCAATTACAGATGTTTCATCTCTGAATCAAATCTCCATCTGTTGAGCAGAGTCGAGATTTGCTTCCACCGACTTAAGAGGGGCAGTGAACGGGGCTGCTCCCACCCAGCTCCCTGCTGATAGCTCAGCAGCTGCCCAGGATCTGTCTGGACTCTGGATGCGGAACTCCCCACCGGGAGCCTGGCTGTGGGGAGCCCCGCAGCAAGCCTCCGTGCACAGCACCACAGATCCCCGCGGGGAACCTCCAGGCAGCAGCCCGGCTGGAAGCATGGAGTGGGATGGGGAGCTTAGGGGCAGCCAGGCTCTAGCTGGAGCCACCCACCCATCCTGGTGACAGCCTGGCTTTCTTGTCAATTTCACAGCTCCAGCACAGAGCCGTTAAATTGACAAGAATGACAGCCAAGAGTCGATGTAAGTAACGCAGTGTCTACATGGACACTGTCGTCCTAACTACACCAACATAAGCCCTACGCCTTTGGTGGAGGTATTATGTCACTGTAGTAGGGCACTTGCAATCGGCAGGAGCAAGGCTGTAGTGTGTACACAGACATAATAGCTGCCTTACATCGACCTAACTCTATAGTGTAGGCCAAGCCCCAGGAGTTGGGACTTTTCCTTCTGAGGAAAACCACTGCCTCCTCACGCATCAAATTTTAAATGACAAAATAAAGTTCAGGATCCAGTTGGATGAAAGAAGCTATATCAAAAACCTTAATTGTTATTCTTACCAAGGCTTCTTTCATGTCTAAATCACATGTGAATACCTGGAACCTACAAGACAAAGGGATCTGGGCAATGCGGTGTTCTGTGATGCTACAAGAGTGACCTACTGGAGCTGTCCACAAGCTGAAAGGCAGACTTGCAAAGCAATACTCCTTCCCCACTCCCTCTGAGGCAGAGTGCAGAGTGTGATTTATTAACTGTGAAGGAAACTTTTATTCAGAGCACTAATATTGTTTGGCATTTATTAACTGCTTTGTAACTTAGTAGTCACCTAGAACAATTACAGACCTGCACATTCTTTAAGAGCTCTATTAAAAGCCATTAGACTTCCAGTAAGTCCCTTAATTTTAAAAATATACATTGTTGGGAAAATGATTTTTTTAAAGTAATAATCCAAATGGCAGTTCTATTAAAAAAAAAAATTAACTTGGCAGCAACAGAGCATGTTGCCCCATGAGACTCACTTTGGTACTGAGTCCCAAGACAGATTACATGAAATGCATCAGAGGTGATCTGCTGGAACTCTCAAGGTCTGAGGATACTTCCTCACCTTCTGGTTAAATCATGGAATAGCGCTGAAGAAAATCAACCTCTTAAAATCTCGGAAGAAGCTGTTATAGTCCCTCAGATAAATTATCTTTTCTTCTGGTTAGATTAAGTAGAGTGGGGAAGAAAAAACAGGTGCTGTCTAACAAGCCTTGAGGAATTTACTGTATTTAATCCTGTCTCATTTCATCCTTAGACTTTTTTGGGGTAGGTATAGTGTTTTCATGACATGTATACTGTGCCTAGCACAATCCCTAATTGTATTTTAGTAGCTCAGAGGCCTGAAACATTTCAGATTGTGCTTCCTAATTCTTCACTGATTTAAAAAAAAACAAAAACAAACTGCATTGCTTTTATCAAAAATTTTGCCCCAGTTCTGATTCCCCAAACAACTGCAGTATAAACTATACAGTTTTAGTCAATTTTTTCCTTTAATTTTCTGAGCTGAAGTAACACATTACTTCTGCATCAAATTTCTTTCTGCATTCAACAGAAATTAAATGGGTGATTTACAGTATTTCTGTATAACCCTAATTCCATACAATTGAAGAAACAGGTCTTTTTAAAAAAAACAAAACATGTGGGCAAGTTTAGTGCTCACAAGTAAGGGATTTTCGGTGATGGTCCGAACCAAGATTAACTCAAGAAACTGTGTAGGGCTTGTCCATACACTTTTGCCAAGGCACTTCAACCTTACAAAGCTGCCATTATTTGAGCCCTAAGACTTTTTGGGAGTAGAAAGATCTTTGAGAAACTGGGATTCAGCCACATGCCCACATAGAAGGAAAAGGCCAAACTAATTTTCAGTGGAGACCCAACTAGGATTTGAAACTAAGCTTTGATAAGTAAACCTATTGGCTATTAATGAACTTTTATACCTCCAAAACAAGAGGTTTTTTGTTAAATATATGTCAAAGTAGTCAGAAACAGCATTAGGGAGACCAAATTTGCTTGCCAGGGAGTTCGTAAGTATGCACATCATTACTAGTGTAACTTTATTTATATGCAAAACTAGAGAATTTACGGCACACTTCCTGGCAAAGGAGAAGTACAAAAAAAAATTACCCTCTATTGTAGTGATACTCAGAGTGAGGCTCGTGAGCCTCAAGTGGTGCTTTAATGTGTCTCCTGTATCTCTTTGCAGCTTATAATATTAAAACACTGATTTAATTAACAACCAATCAGTATGCTTTTACTATGTTATTAACTGACTGTAGTTGATAAAATAATAATACCTGGTCATTTTGCTGTGAGAATATATAATTATTCTCACAGCAAAATGACTGACCAAGTATTTTAGTATTACTTTATATTCTATATAAAAATAATCACTAAATATTTCCCATCATACTGTTTAAATATAGTACTACAGTAAATTAAACAATGAATTCACATTACTGTGGCTCTTTTGGGTAACACTGATCACTAATTTTGCTCCTGAACTTATGAGGTTTGAGTATCACTGCTCTGTCAGAAGGTTATTTTTAAAATTGCATCTCAGGTCATGTCTCAAACTCATTTGAAAATGCAGTCTCACAGTTAATGTTAGTTGCATACTCTGTCACAAAGGTCTTGCTGTGCCACAAAAGAAAGGATTATTTCAGCAGCCCAACTTTCCTTCTAAATGGATATGACAGAGTGCTAATTCATTGCGGGAACCCAAGTATGTTGACCCCCAAATTTTGCCCTGTACCTCAGAATGTCAACATTTCACACTCCTACTTTAAAACTTCACATCAGTTATATTACTATCCATTGTTTAGGTATTGGACAGTATAAGACCACAATTGCCTTTTGTTAAAATAGGCAAATACAGTTCTATTTTTCCCTAGATACAACTTTTTCAAATCAAAATACTAATTTAGAACATTCTTAGGAGCCTGGCATGAAACAGTGGGACTTGTATCTACTACTCTGATTAGTATTTCCTAGCCAGCTATGCTTTGCTAACAGTTTTGATGGGAAATAACCTGTATATTAAAGAAATAGAAGTGATTCTGGTAACCCACCATTTTGGTTTTGTACCAGAGAAACTGGCATTCTCCCACAAACTATCTTTTACTTTTGTAATGGACAGAAAGGAGCTTGCATACATTTAAATGTCCCCCACCACAAAGTCTAATTTTTGCCACTTAAATCTGTTTTCAAATTGCACAACTAGTTGCAAACCGAGGGGCTAGAAACACTAAAGAGTTAGTGAGTTCTGACCCTTAGAGGTTTTAGGGTTAACACAATTCGGAAGGGTTCTCAGCCCTATCTACCAGTAATCCGAAAGAAAATGTTACTTTTGTCCCCCAGGTTCAGCTTGGCAACTTCCTGATGGTTTATCAGTGCTTGTGTTTCAGGTGATATCAGACAGGCCTGAACCATCAGAAAAAGACAACTGATCCGAAAACATTTAATGAACCCAATCTGTCAAAATCATGCCTGTAATAGACTGCAGCCAATCACTATGATTAGCGTGACAGCAATGCCTGAGAACACTCAATCACCTGCAATCTCAAAATTTTCAAAATACACCTCACTTTGTTGCAAGTAATAAATCAAACTGAGCAAATCAATTTCTACTTTTTTGAGAAAAAAAAGTCTGAATAGAAACACAGTAGAGTGTTTCCACTGACGCATGAGTTCTAAAGGGCTAGGACTATGAGAAACAGACACCCCTAACTTTTGCTGAAGCATGTGGCTTAGGGAAACCACGTAGAAAGGGAACAGAAACTATGCACTTCAGACGAAGTGTCTCAGTGCCATAAGCCTTATGCAAGAGTCTTATCAGATTTATACTGAATCACTCACAAATCTCACGCTAAATATCAATAGGTTCTTTTGTATTTTATTTTGCACATTAAAGAAATGTAAATGTCTTGCCTCTTGGATAGATTACATATTACTTAATTATTGATTACATTTGACTTTCATATTACATGAAAATGCTTGTACTTGTATAATATCACCATCTTAAGATATATTGATGTATTAAACCAAAAGTTCAAATACCTTAACCATAAGGCCATGCTGCCATAACACATGAAAAAAACATTTTTGCTCTTCTTAAAAGGTAAGTCCAAAACTACTATAGTAAATTTTGTTCTACATTTTCATTCCCCCAGGAACTTCAGTGCAACTACATTAGTAGGTCAAAGCCTGAGAGAGAATGCGCCCTCGGAAGCAATGTCAGTACTGTTAAAGAATTGACCAGAAGTTGCTCCTGAGGGAATTCTGCACCACTGCACATGTGCAGAATGTGTGTCCCCCCACAGATTTCTTTGTTTTTCTGCATAAAAATGACTTTCTGACAGGTAAGCCACAAGAGTGGTCATGGGACCCCTCCCCAGCAGCATGTTTCAGGGGCTCAGGGCAGCCGGCAGAGAGGTAAGTCACTGTGGAGCAGGAGGAGGGACTGGGGAATACCGGTGACTCCTACCCTGCACCGGGCTCAGCTGCTAGTCCTGGCTGGGCTGGGGAGGACAGGATTTCCTCTTCCCTTGCACGGCACCTGGGGCCGGGTCACACCCAGCCCCAGATTTCTCCCCTGGCTGAAGGAAGCTCTGCAAACTCCCCCTCCACCCTGCTTCCTGTGCCCATCGCCACTCAGCTGCAGTGGGAGGGATCCCAGCACAGGGAACTGCTCCCCCATTCAGCCAACCCCGTGCATCCAGACCCTCTCATACCCAGACCCTCCCACCGAGCCTCACCCACCCGCACTCAGGCCTGCCCCCCATTCGATGAGCCCTACTCCCCCTGCACCTGGACCACCCAAGGAAACCACCGACACCCGGATCCCCACACCACTACATCTGGACCCCCCACTAAGCCCCCCACACCCAAACGCCCCTGCCAAGCTCTATCCCCCCTACACCCAGACACCCCCCGCTGAGCCTTAACCACCTTCACCTGAACACCCCTCATAGAGTCCCATTACCCGTTGCCCCCAGACTCACTCCCCCCCCCCCCCCCCCCCCCCCCCCCCCCCCCCCCCCCCCCCCCCCCCCCCCNCCCTGCACCCGGATCCCCCACTGAGCTGCCCACACCCAGATTGACCCACAGAGAACCCTCTCAACCCACACCTTGATCCCCCAACACTAAGCTCCTCCACACTTGGATCCTGCCTTTCTGAGCCTACCTGCCCACACCTGGTGCACCTGGCATAAAGGTGAGGGCCCTGGGGTGTTTCTGGGGCAGGCCCAGTCCTTGTGCTGTGTCAGGGTTGGGTGCAGCATCACCGCTGAGTCCGTGTCCCGGGGGGGAAGTGCGCAGTGATCTCCTACCTCTGTGAAGCCAGTGGCCTGTGCTCCCCAATGCCATACTGGAGCCTCCATATTCATTTGACAAAAAAAATTTGCAAACATTTTTCAGAATTTTAAAATATTGTGCGCATAATTTTTATTTTTTGGCACAGAATGCCCTCAGGAATAAGCAGCAGCAACCACAGCAGCATTAAAAGCGGCATACTTGACTAATTGCCAGCTACATCTTTTTGCTCCCAGAAAGTTCTACTTATACCCCACTTGAAATTCCACTGAGCATTTCAAGTCCATAAAGATATAAGTTCACTGAAATTTCAAGCAACTAGTTTATTGATGGTTACACTCCAAGGCCAATCAAATGCTGCAAAATTGCTTTTCCATTCTTACCAGGGCCAACACAATTCCAGAGATGGCTTAAACTTTATGCATATGAATAGATTCTAAAAAGAAACAATGTAGAGTTAAGGATGTATGCACTCAATGCTCTATTCTCTTTGTATCTTTCCTGAATATGGGTATTCAACACCCAATGCTTAAATGTTAAACCAAGAAATGCAAAGTTAAGACACCATTTTCCCCACACCAATTGGCAACCTGAACTCTGTTTACAAAGTTCCTTGGTGAATTCTACAGATGATCAGAAGGCAATTCCCCACCTACCCAGACTCTGGAAGTAACTCCCCTCTTGAAGGTAGGGCCTGTCTGATGAGCCTGTCAGACAGGTAATTCCACTACTGGTAATCTTCAGGTAGATCATAGTCAGGGGAATCAGAGAAGTCAGATTTGGCACTTCAGCTCCTGTAACAGTTTTAAGTAAACTGGAAGGGGAGTGGAAGGTGAGGACTTCCTGTTAACTGCCTCAGAAACAGCTATTATTCTGACTCAGGCAGCTTGCCAAGCCTGGTGAATCACAGCTGGTTAGCTAGTTGGAGCTGCTGCAAATGCAGCCAAAAGTGCCACAAGTCAGCTCTGCCTCCCTGCCACCTCTCCCTTCCCAAAACACATCAGGGACCAGGAGTGCTGGTAGGGAAAGAGTTTTCAGGTCTGTTCCTCTTGCAGCAGCTCAGGGTGTGGTTCATCAGCTAAGATTTTTCCTATAAAAGGAAAATGTAAATAATTAAATATGTAATCTAAGGGACAAGACATTTACTTTGTCTCCCAGGGGACACGTTCTTATATAAGGAATAGGTATTACTTATTGAGTGGTTAACTATCCAGTTTTTTAAAAAAAGAATCCTATAGAACATTAAGTTAAAACCAATTAAATAAAGTTTTAAACAAACTTTCGTTCCTCCGCTCCTTCACCTTCCCAGAAAAAAAAAAAAATGTTCATTAACTGATCACTTATGTCCCCATCATATTGAGTTTCAGAGTTTTAAAGTTCAGGCAGGTTCCCAGATGCTTTAGGATTTAGGTCCATCACTGACTGAGGGAGAACTTTCACTACTAAAAAACAAAAACATTTAACATTAAAAACTCGTCACTGACTTTACAGACTTTTTTCAGAGCAAGATTTTAGTTTCCTCTCGGGTAATTACTCCATCTTTTGTAGGAGCAATTCAGTAAGATATCTTATTTAATCAAGATGCTCTTTTGGAAAAGTTTTTTTTTTTTTTTTTTAATGTTTTCCATGACTGAAACCGGACCAGAGTACAGAACAGTTTAAGTCAGCAACTTGCTCAATTCAATCTGGAATCAGAAACCATGTTACAACCATGTAGCATTAAGTTATAGGCATAGCAAGCAGACGTCTGCCTATGTAAAAAGTGTTTCTGACCATAGGACCAGTGCTGGCCTTAGAATTTTAGGGAGGGCCAGGAAAATGATTCTCTTGCAGCAGATGAGAGGCAAAGAAATGGAGCCCCTTATTTAACTGGAAGAGAGGACAAAGCAGAGCCAGCAGTGGGCCTCTAGGTAGGTAAATGTCCGATAGCTAGACATTTTTAATCTGGGTTAGCCATCTTTAAAACTTGGTACACTATTATATTGCCCTTGCCACCTAGAGTATATGAGGTAGCCAAGAGCTACATCATTAGCATTTAGCACAGTGAATGAGGTAAGCTTTTTTTTTAAAAAAAGTGTTTTTTGCAGTAACTAGTATTTTAGTTATGTTGTCTTGAACATGTGTTAACCCTATTTACATTCAGCTCATTGTAATATTTTGTACATCTAACAATAGGAGCTGATAGTACTGGACAGTTGCTATGTAAATTTCACACCGCAGTACAACTCAATTCTGATTTACAGCTTCTGTAGATTATTCTTATCTCTTTTGTTTCTCCAGAAGTTATACTGAGTTTTGCCAAGATACGTGATGGCTTTAAAAGGAGTACACCATGTCTAATCAGGCAAAGTTTAAACTGCAGACTCTCATATATTACCTTCTAAAGAAATTGTACATCACATAATATTTTCATTAAAAAAAATGCATGAAAGTTTTAAAGGGCTGGGTTGAAAAACAGCAAGAGGTAGGAAATTCAGAGGGAAGAATTAAGTTTCACTTACAATCCTCCATCTTCCCCCTTCTGTCCAGGTATTGAAGGCAATACCAAACAATTATTTGTACCTGTCTGTTTATCCTTCACCTGCCTTGTTGGAGTCAAAAATTCAGCCTCAAGTCAGTTTCCCTGATTTTTATCAATTAATGCCAGATGCCTCCAGAAGATGAATTAATGGACAGATGTCCATGTTGTAAGTGTTCAAAAGGGACTAGATCCAAAAACTAAGTCAGCATTCACCTGATTATTTTTTTTCCCCTCAACTCCTAAAAACACCCACAATGACTGCTAGTGAGAGAGCCAACATGAACTGGACAATTTGGAGAAAGCCTATTTTAACAGAGGCCAAATAAAAATTCTAATTAAGACTGTATTGGAAGCAGTCAGCTATGATGTACAGGAATTTTTACATTTGTGTATGCCACAGACAAGCTCAGATACATAGCTAAATAATGTTTTCACTATTACAGGTAAACCCCAATTAGACGTCAGAGTTACGTATACACATGTAGGTTGCAGTAGAAATTTTACAGAAGTTTCAATTATGAGGGACAAGATAGTTTTGGATAACCCTGCATTTGATATAATTGGGATTTACCTGCATACACTAACTACAAATTTTGCAAGGCTCAAGGCTTCTTTTGATGTCTCCCAATGTTGCGACACTGTAGTTTGATTAACTGTGAAGTATTAAAAACCAAATGGTCCAGAATTTCTTTGTCCTGCAATTTCAAGAGGCTGTCAACGTTTTTGCAGTTACAATCTCATCTTGATGGATCACAGCTAGAAAGCTTCTTGCTTCAGTGGACCTTAACTTCTTCCATACATTTAGTAGCCTATGTGAATAAGTTGTGCCTAAATGCTTTTACTGCTTCCAAATAGAGTAATTTTTAAAACTGTGCTTTTATGCTCTGTGTAAGAGCAAACAGTTTTCCTGCATCAGTTAAATCATTCTCCTCCAGAATTTTTAAAGCTTTTGATTACTGTAGGTCACCTTGACTAAGCTTAACTTTTTTCTTTATAACTGCACTTTCATACTAGCATACATTTTGCACTCACTCTTTGAACAGTTCTTGGTGCACAGAATGTACTCTAACCAAGGTCTTCTCAGAGTCTTATCTAAAAAGTAATGTACTGACACAGTAAAAATCTCAGGTTTTAAATAAAATCTTTAGTATCCACATACTGCAGCAAGTGGTAGGAAATTAATTGGTATGGGGGCATTTATGGTTCACATGCTTCAGCACCTTTCCATTTACAAGATACTTAGTTATTATTCACTTGGATTCCTTATTCTGCTTTAATTACCATAATTCAGTTACAGGTATGAAAGTGATCTATATTCTTCTTGCTTCACTACACTGTTAAGTCCCTTTACTTATATCAACTCTCCACTTAGACACATTATTAAATGCAAAAATATTAAAGTTATGCAATGTTAAGGTAGCACAGCTCAGAGCAAAGAAGTCATGAAGTGCATAAGTGAACATTTTAGAATTTCCTCATCTTGAATAAAAATAAACATTATTTAACAAGGTAGTTAAGTTCTGATCCTCTCCCCTCCAATTTTGTATTTGACAATAGGGCTGACATTGAATGTGTGTGGAGAAAGGTGTAGGGCATATCAAGTTCTAGGAATTGAGTCAACTGGGTTTCAAAAATCAAGCAACAGAAGAGATGTTTTCAACCTGAATAGGCAACAGTAACTGAAACGTAGCATGCTGAGACAGTGGAGGGTGCAGTTAAAATAGTAGCAGCAGGATACTAAATTTATGGAGAACTGGTCCAGAAGGCAAATCTGTCACTGTTTACCAGTCCTGCTACAAGTTTACTGGTCTTCCAGCTGACATTTATACTATTCTGGAAGAATCATCAGCCATTAGGGTTATCTGAGACAGTATCAATTCTACCCCCTGAGTCTTCAAAGGTCTTCACGTTTTATCCCTTTTGTAAAGTAGTGGTAAATAGGGGGTCAAAAATCCTATTTTGTGATAAAATATTCAGTATTAGAAATTACTTAGAAGAAAAAGATAGAAACACTGAGTACTGCTGCTGTTTCCTCCCAGTCTTGATGCATGAAAGTCTGTACTTGAGCAGCTGGGAGATAAATCTGACTTTCAGCTGGGACCTAACTGCCTTCATCTCACCCAAGGAAAAGGAATCAGTTAATTACATAGGTTTACCAGACAGATTCATTTTTTGTGAAAATGTTCTATGTTCAAGCTGACAGCTGAAAAAGAGGCCCTCCACCTCAAAAGCTAACCTTATTTCTATTTCCCACAGAACAACAGGTTCTGAACGCCACTTGTATAGCTACCTAGTGGCCACGTGTATCAAATGTTCTGTCAAAGCTATGAAGGCAGGGTAGAATGGATTCCCTCCCATCGTAAAAAAACAACAACACACAAATACTCTAAATCTATGTCTTTACTATATTTGGAATTATGAAAGCGCTTTTACTTTCTTTCTGCAACATTACTTCACTATATTTGCAGAGGCAGTTAAATACAACTCCAGCTCAGAATCCTGAAAGGTTTGATGGTAGGGACACAGGAGAATCAATATCAAAGGATCTCTTTTGCAGGAGGAAATATTACACAACCAAAATAAAAGTTGATTTTGTAATGAACATGACAGTCTTGTTTAGCCACATACAAAAGTATAAAGCTAACCAGTCAGTCCTCTGTGGGCTTTGATGTGAAGTCTTTTAGAAGTGTTTCAAAATAAACTTAAAGCACACGGTGTCAGATCCAGCCATCATTAAGCTGTAAACTCTGCTTTGCACACTCTAAACCCCATTATGAAGGAGTTTCTCCCATTTCACAACTCCTATATATTCTTAATTCTCTGCTTGATCTATATATAGCCTGTTAAATGTCCTTCCATCCTCCAGTCATTTTTCAAAATATAAATTACTTAGCTTTAAGTTAGTCACATGCAGACTTTACTACATTAAGATCATTTCACAGTTTAAGTAACTACACTTCAAGATCATGTGTAATTCAGACCATGGAACAGACAAAGCATGGCAATACGTCACTTGGACGAGGGTCCTAAGGTGTTTAATACATTGAACAGGTCTGTCTTATCATGGAGAACACCGCCTCAGACATTTAACTGATCTGGTCAGAAAATTTAACTACAGCTGAGTCCCAGTAAATGCAACATTTGAATCCATTGCTTCCATTGGTATTGGCTAATTGAGGGAAGTGGGAACAGTGGAAACACTAAACTCTGACTGAAGAACTAGAAAACTGGTACTACTTTCCCTGAATTACTCAGTTGCCTTGGGCTTGTTTATTAGAATGTAAGCATTTCAAACAGAAACAGCCAGAAAAATCTGAAGCGGATTCTGTGTATGGGAAAGCATACTATTTAAGACATTTGGTCATAAAATATGAAGTTCTTTTAAGTCATGAGCTAACACTAGCTGATGAAAACCAGTGTCTGCATTGTGTTTGGCAAAACACAGCACAGTAAGCTTTGGTGAATGAGTTTCATGGTAAACTTGCTGTTTACACAAAGGTGGTACTGCAGATTTGTAATTAATCTGGAGGTACACATACAAGGTTGTAACAGCATTATGGTCATATCCAGCTTTTAGGTTATCTGTCACTGTGTAAGAACTGGTTGACATTTGCCTTCAGGACTCTAAGCATATAGTCAGAACTTTATCATACACCAGGTGGACAGTGATATATTTATGAAAAAGCCTGACTCAGACATCAGCGAGGGTCAATGTTTAACTTGGATAAAATGCACCTGAAGCTTTTGGCTATTAAGGAAAATCTCTCAGCCCTTCCAGAATCATAGTAATGCAGGGCTGGAAGGGACTGCAAAAAGTCATCATGATCCTGCCTCAGCTCAGGCTGGACAAGTCAACCTAGACCATCCCTGACAGGTTTTTGTCCAACCTGTTCTTAAAAATCCCCATTGATGAGGCTTCCACAACCTACTTTGGAAGTCTCTATTTCAGAGACCAACCACCCTTTAGTCAGAAAGTTTTCCTAATATCTAATCTAAGTCTCCCTTGCTGAAAATTAAGCTGATTACTTCTTGTCCTATCTTTAGAGGACATGGAGATCAATCACAATCCTCTTTATAACAGCCCTTAACATATTTGAAGACGTATCAGATTCCCTCCTCATTCTCCTTTTCTCAGAAGGAAACATCCCCAGCTTTTAATTTTTGCTCATAGGTCAGGTTTTTGAAATTTTATTATTTTTGTTGCTCTCCTCTGGACTGGACACAATAATCCAGCTGAGGTCTCACCTGTGCCAAGTAGACTGGGACAATTACCTTCCGTGTCTCACATACAACATTCCTGTCAATACACTTCAGAATAATATTAGCCTTTTTCACAACTGCATCATACTGACGACCCAAATTGCAAATGACTATAAACCACCAGATCCTTTTTTGCAGTACTGCCCCCTAGCTAGTTAGTCCCCATTTTGCAGTTGGGTATTTGATTTTTCCTTCCTAAGTATAGTACTTTGCACTTGTTTTTAATGAATTTCATCTTGTTGAATTAAAACTAATCTTCCAATTTGTCACAGTTGTTTTGAATTCTAATCCTGTCCTCCGAAGTGCTTGCAACCCCTCCCAGATTTGTGTCTTCTGAAGATTTTAAGGATACTCTCTACTCCATCATACAAGTCTAATGAAAATATTGACTAGTAGCAGACCCAGGACTGAACCCTGCAGAACCCCAGAGATGCTCTCCCAGTTTGACAGCAAACCATTGATAACTACTCGGAGTATCATCTTTCAACCTGTTGTACACCCACCTTATAGTAATTTCATCTAGACTGCATTTCCCTAACTTGTATATGAGAAGTGCTATAGTACTTCACCACATCAGAACAGTTTAAAAAGAAAATTAACTTGGCAGAACTACTGTGATAAAAACCAAAGACATGTAGTCTTAATATTCATGTACTCTTTTAAAATTCATATTCCATTAGCTGTGATCATACTAAATTTTTTCATTTCCAGTAGTTACTTTACCTTTTCTTGGAAATAAAGCAGTTGGTAATCTAAATTAGAAGCAATATATATATTCCAAGCAGAATCCTTTAACACTTGTTTTTAATTAGTTTGTGAATAACCCATTAAGAGTTCTACTGCCTGGGCCAGGAAAGTCCTAACCATAATAGTTTGACCCATATACACACTCATGGAGAATTTACAATGTTAAATTGAAATTTACTTTTGAGGGCATTCTGCACCAAAACATTTAAAATTCTGCAAGCTTTATTTGTCAATGAATAAATGCACAGGCTCCAGCATGGAAGTGGGGAGCAGAGGCCACTGATTGTACAAAGGTGGGAGATCACCCTGCAGCCTCCCCACCCCCACGACATGGACTCAGTGGTGAGACTGCACCCGACCCTGACACAGCACAAGGCCTGTTATTACCCCAGGAACACCATGGGGCACTGCCCCTCTGTGCCAGATGCACCAGGTGTGGGGCAGGCAGGATCCAAGTGTGCAGGGGCTCAGTGGGGGGAGGAGGGGGAGAGAAGAGGGGGGAACATCCAGGGGGGGGGTGAGAGGATTCTGTGTGCACGCAGCTCAGTGGGGGAGGTCTAGGTGTGGGGGGGAATCTGGATGCACAGAGGCTTGGGGGAGGGGGGGGGGGTTCCAGGTGTAGGGGCAATGAGACTCTACTGGGGCTTCCAGGTGAAAGTGGTTGGGCATCAGCGGAGGGGTGCTTGGTGGGGTGGGGGTCAGGGTGCAGCTATTTGGGGGTCAGTGGTGTGGGGATCTGGATGTGGGGGCTCAGGGTGCTGCAGGGGCTGAGGCTTGTCAGGGTGGCGGTATGAGTGCAGAGAGCTCAGTGGGGGGGTGGTCTGGGTGCAGGGGTGGAGGTCCGGAGGCTGGGGGTCTGGGTACAGAGGGGCTCTAGATGCAGGGGTTGAGATTCAGTGGGGTGGGTTTGGGTATGGAGGGCTAGGGGGGTTCTGGGTTTACGAGGTGATACTTGGCAGGGGTGTCTGGGTATGGGAGGTCCGGATGCATGGGGGTTGGGTGGATGGGGGAGCAGCTCCCTGTACAGCGAGTCCTACCCCCGCAGCAGAGGAGCGATGGAGGCAGGAAGCAGGAGAGGATGCTGAGCTTCCTGCAGCTCGGGGAGGTTTTTGGGGGTGGATCTGACATAGCCACTCTTGCAGGGGAAGAGGAAATCCCGTCCTCCCCTGGCTCCAGCCCAGCAGGGACTAGCAGCTGATCCCGGCTCAGGGTAGGAGCCACTGGTTGGGATGTCCCTAGCCTTATGGTGATTTACCTCTCTGCCGGCTGCTCTGGGTGCCTGAAACGATGTACCTGCACAGCGTGGGAGTGGTGCGTAACTGCTCTTGCAGCTTTCCTATGCTTCCCTGTCAGAAAGTCATTTTTCTGCAGGAAAGCAAAGAAATCTGTGGGGGACATGAATTCTGTGCACAAGTAGTGGGGCAGATTTCCCCCAAGAGTAGAAACCTTATAGTGAGATGCTGCAGATAAGCATTAAGCAAAATTGTAAACCAGGGTATGTAGTGGGATAAAGATTAAAAAAAGAATATATGCCGCTGGGTGCACAGAAACACAGGAGCTTGGAATCCTGAATGGAAGGTCCACCCAGATTGCCTGTTTGGAACTCTGGGGGTTTTGAATTTGAAGGATTGTCAGTTGGCTCCTGAAGAAGATGGATCACAGAGCGGGTGGGGAGCTGGACTGTGATCAGGAAAGAAAGCACTGCTGGGCTCTTATAAGATTAGGCTTTCCCTAGTGGAGTAAATAGTAGAAGGGTTAGTGAAAGCTATTGTGTTTAATCAAAGTAATTACAAATTTCAAACCCAGAAATTGAAGGTGGAATTAACTGGTTGGTGGGGTTTTGAAGAGATCTGCAGGGCCCTCAAAGTAGAGTTAGGAAAAGCAGCCAAGATCCCCAGATATTTTACAGGCATGTGTCCTGAGAGGAAGCTAAAGGATAAAAGGTTGAACAAGTGTTGAACAAGGTATGCACCAGGAAGAGGGAGATCATAATAGCACTGTATTTTGAGATTTCATTCGTTAAATTAGTATCAGGAATACACTTAAATGCATAAATTAAGATTGCTCAAATAGTTTCTGAAAGTGCATCAGTTCTATAATAATAAAGTTACAGAAATTGTAGGATGTCAGCAAAGAGACTAAGCCTGACAGTACATCTACACTTACAAGTCATTCAACTGAGAAAATCGTACTCCATTTTGACAGTGATCTTAAAGGTTCAGTAAAATCACTTCTCATAACTAAATTCTACTGACTGAACAGATTTTCTATTTCTATTGCAACCAATACAGACTGTGGGGCTCTGGATTCTGGATAACAATGCCCAAATAAGAGTAGGGAGATCAAAAGACATTTCAGAATTAAAAATAGTTAGAAAAGGGAAATTTTTAAACAGGACTTTTACCCGGTCACCCTTCCAGCAAATATGCTGGACTCTGAAAAAGCAACCAAGTGTTGCATCTACCAAAATACGGAATGCCAAATGGTAGTCTTACATAAAATGAGCAGACATAACCACTCTTTTTTTTTACCTGCTCCCTTGGCCCACGTGCAGCAAGTCAGCAGCACCAAATGTTGGTTTCTGCATAATGAAGTGCCAGCCACTGGCCTGATGACATGACTGACTATCCTGTTCAGTTATTTTGAACTTACTTGGTCCACCTTTTGTTATGCTTAAAGTCAGAGTACTGAACTTCATTAATGGGCAAGTTATAAGAGCTAGTGCTGGGTAAACATTTAAGTCTCACCTTTGACAGAAGCAAATTCACACAAGTGACATGACCCTCATAGACTGCTGATAGGAGTGGTGTGATATGATGTTTATCTGGAGCCTGTAAAGACAGGAACCAAGACAATTATTGAAGCACAAGTTCACACTTGTATTTAAAAAGGTTACACTTCAGCCTTTATGGTATGTACATTGGTTTTTACTATAATGAAAAGTTAACAAAAAACTAAGCGCATTTTTCAGTGCACCCACCCTCCTGAACATAACAAAACAAAACAAAAAAGCCAGGAATTTCAAAGTTACTGTTTTAAAAAGACTTTCCTGTTGCAGACTGATAACTTTCTGGAAAGCTTTCTTGGCTCCTATCTCCACAACAGCTTGGCCAAAAACACCAAGTTTGTTTTATTCGCCTTGCTGGAAAGTCCGTTTAGTTTAGGTTTTTTTCTGGGGTGGAAGGGGAATAGTTAAAGCTATATTAATGCCATATTATACAGAATACCTACAGGTTCAGAACAAGATGTAACAGAACGAAAAGGAAAGCAGAAGAAAGAACACAAGTGAAAAGGAAGTGTCCACTTCTCCCCAACGCAAGGAAGCAAAGAAGAGAGACTTGTAAGTTAAGTCCTTAACTGGTCAATTCCAAACAACTTTCTAAAGTTTGGGGGTTTTAAAATGTGCAGAATTATTGAAGTGTACTGTTTCCAGGTGCTAGCTGTAGTCCTCACAAACCTCTGGGTGAATAGGAGAGAAAAGTTTGCCTTAGCTGCCACTCTGTCATAACTTAAGTTTAAACAAGAATCTTCTCCCAATATAGCAATGTATAACAACTTCACAATATCTTAAACTCTCAAAAAGACCAGATGTGACTGCTGAATCCTGGTTTTCACTGACCAGACTTAATCTGTATTTTTAATAGAAACTAGCAAACGGAACTTGATTTCTGCACTGTGTGCAATTTACATGCTATAAAATTAATATGTAAATGTCAGTTTAAGCTTCAAGCCTGTTTTGTTCTTAAAACCTTTCACTCAGTGATCTCTCAATTACATTAAATTGATATATTTCATTTGATACATTTGCCTCAGTCTTTCACAATGAGTCTTTCACAAAAAGTTCTTTACACATCTAACCCAAACAATTACACAAGGCACACAACATAAGTCAAAGTCTTCCTGAAATTTCCTAAACATACATTAATATCAGCTCCTTTTAATAGCAGAAATTCCAGAACCTCAAGCTGCCCACAATCTGCTGCATAGTGAAGAGGTTTCCTCCCACCTTCCAGTGTCCGGTTGACATCTTCACCCTTAAAAAAAAAACAAAGTAAAACGCGTTAGATTTCCTTATTTATGCAATATCCTTTAAAATAGAAACAGAAGGTCCAACATCTCAGATACACTGAACAATTCACCTGCCCCCAACCCCGCAAACATTAAGTTACTACTCAAGAAAAAACCCAAGAGACTGGGGTCCTTCCACTTTTTCAAAATGTAGACAACATTCCAGAGATTGCCTTGCAGTCTACCTCCCCTCTCGTGATTGAACAACATCTATATGTCAAATACAGCAATTGCTTACTTAGGAAGTTAAGTATTGAGTATTTTTAGACATACTTAATCCAATAAATGTTTGTTCTCTGAAGAAAGATAGTCTCACATTTTATCTCCCCCATCTCCCTTTGCTCCCCTCCCTCTGCACATATTTTCATGCAGCTCAATTCCCTTTTCCTCTAAACCAACTGTGCAGCCTTCTAACCCTACTGCACATGCTGCTTAGCTGCCTCATTTTCTCCTCCTCTGAGCATTCTTCTGTTGGTGGATGGAAGCTACAGTAACAGCCAAGAATGGCTCTTATTTCCACCCCCTTTTCCTTTCATATGGCAGCTGCCATACCAACCACCCCCACTAACCAATAGAGATAGCGAGGCTAACTTATTCTGCTTGTTTCTAGCAGCTTTTACAGGTTTCTTTACAATGAGGAGCCTGGACACCTTTAGAAGAGAGTCAGCATGATATGATCAGCACCAATCTAAAACCTAAACGGCAGTTTTTGAAATATCTTTCATTTTCTGTAAACTTAAGGATGTACTGAAAACAGCCAACCAAATCAGGGTGAAGGAAAAGGGATAATTAATGCTACTCCTTTAACAGGACCAAGGTAAGTAGTCACCCGTGAATTCCCTAGATACAAACAAATAAAAAAAACTAATTATTGCAATATACCAGCTGTATTTCCCTCAGCCCATGTACACCATCCAAAATAAAACCAGGTCATTGTCACCTAGCAACAACTGAAAGCTTTAGACTCTGAACACTGACAGGTACCATGTGTTAAGTGAATCAGTGTGCAAATGAATTTAGCACTTGAGGGAAGATGCTGGTTTTTACAGCCTTGCTGCATATGTCCTTCAGGTGTTCACAAAAAGATACTTCAAAAGCAGCAGCAATTCAAGGTTCCATCAAAATTCCCTGCCAGTCTCTACTCCCACCGTGCAAATCTCATGAAGTTCACAAAAGAATGCCCCAACTTGCTCCGCTTCCAGCAGAAGGCTGCTGGACCTCATCACCCCCACCACACTGGCCTGGGAGTTCCAGAGATCAAGTTAAACATTGCTTTGTCACTAATTTGAAGTTGTATTTAAATTTACGAGTTGATCAAAATTTCTAACTCAAATATTAATTAAAACTTTGGTTCTGTACATTAACTCTCATTCATGGGGAGTCCAGCAAACAAAATTCTCACTCTTGGGCAGTTTTGGTTACAGAGTGGCAAACAAAAGAGTTGTCTGAAACAAACTATTTTTAGAGAGTTATTTCTGAACCCTTTGCCAAATTTGCTTGGAATTTGGTAAAATAAGTTCTACTTCTGTCCCAGTTTGCCCATTTTAAGGCAAACAGAATTTGTAAATTTTAAAAGAAGGCCAAAATTGGGCTTGTAATGGAACTAGTTGCAACTTTACCTATGGACACCTGATGCTGTGCCATAATTACAGCTGGAGTATTCTGGACACATGTATCTTCAGGCACTCTAAACTCATTGTTTATGGATAAAGTAAGAGTGCACTTTATACTCAAAGTACGAGACAAGGATGTTTCTCCTCCCTTATCTTTCCCTTGGAAAGTTTAGGCAACTAGCTTCATGGATAATCATTACCCTGGATATGTCAATGGCTTAGTAAGTTCCATAGTTAATACAAATTAGCCAGACTGCTGTAAGTTTTGGCTAGCTCAGCATAAATATTCATGGTCAAAGGTATGCAAATAACTAGGATCCTCCAAAACAGAGAAAGTTAAGCTCTGTCCATTCACCTCCCTCTCTCTCTCCCATTCCATTATAAAACAATGTAGTGAATGCCTTTGTATTTTTGGCAGTAACTTTGTATTTGGAGTAATTTTGGAAGAGGCTAGTTTGGGATAAGACACTTTTTCTGGAATGAAAACTTCTACACATGTAGTTAATCAGGAACAAATAATCCGATATAACTCCACTTTGTAGGTGAATGCTAGATTAGAGTTGATATTACCCACATAAATTTAACTATCAATGGTAGCACAAATTGTACATTGTTGTACCACACCCTCAATTTGTAATAACCTGCTGCATATTGACTTCTCTACCTTAACATTTATTGATGATTATACACAAGTATAACCAACTCAAATGCACTAAACAATTTTGTTGATGCACAAAGAATAGCAATAAAACCACTCACCAATGTCAACACATTACTCACCTTAATCAGATCTGCTCCTTTTATATATTCATAGACTTTTCAGAGAAATTGGTAAACCCGCTGGAAAAAGTTTTGAGTAAAATTGTTCTTCTAGTACAAGAATTAGGAGAACTTCATAAGCAACTTGTCAATATAAGGTTATTAAAACCTTGGTAACCTTTTAAAATTATATTAATATTGAACATTTTATACTTGAAGTCCTCTGTCCTTCATTGTTCCCCCCTCTTCCTTGACAGGACTCCTGAAAGCCTGAAGCTTGGTCTACACTACGATTTTAGGTCGAATTTAGCAGCGTTATCTCGATTTAAGCCTGGACCCGTCCACACGACGAAGCCCTTATTTCCGACTTAAAGGGCTCTTTAAATCGGTTTCTTTAAAACCACCTCCGACGAGGGGATTAGTGCTGAAATCGGTTTTGCCATTTCGAATTTGGGTTAGTGTGGCCGCAATTCGACGGTATTGGCCTCCGGGAACTATCCCACAGTGCACCATTGTGACCGCTCTGAACATCAATCTGAACTCGGATGCACTGGCCAGGTAGACAGGAAAAGCCTCGCGAACATTTGAATTTAATTTCCTGTTTGCCTAGCGTGGAGAGCACAGGTGACCACGCAGAGCTCATCGGCACAGGTAACCACGATGGAGTCCCAGGATCGCAAAAGAGCTCCAGCATGGACCGAACGGGAAGTACGGGATCTGCTCACCATATGGGGAGATGAATCCGTGCTAGCGGAACTCCATAGCAGTAAACGAAATGCAAAAACATTTGAAAAAGTCTCAAAGGGCATGAAGGACAGAGGCCATAACAGGGACGCACAGCAGTGCCGCGTGAAAATTAAGGAGCTAAGGCAAGCCTACCACAAAACCAGAGAGGCAAACGGAAGGTCCGGGGCACAGCCGCAGACATGCCGCTTCTACGCCGAGCTGCATGCCATGCTAGGGGGTGCAGCCACCAGTAGCCCAACCCTGTGCTTTGACTCCGTGAATGGAGACTCACGCAACACAGAAGCGGGTTCTGGGGACGAGGAAGACGATGATGATGAAGAGATGGCTCACAGCAAGGAGGCAGAGAAACGGTTTTCCCCAACAGCCAGGATATGTTTATCACCCTGGACCTGGAGGCAGTAAACCCCGAACCCACCCAATCCCAAAGCGTGCTCGCAGACCCTGAGGGCGGACAAGGGACCTCTAGTGAGTGTACCTTTGTAAATATTACACATGGTTTAAAAGCAAGTGTGTTTAATGATTAATTTGCCCTGGCATTTGCGGCCAGGACAGCTACTGGAAAAGTCTGTTAACGTGTATGGGGATGGAGCGGAAATCCTCCAGGGACATCTCCAGAAAGCTCTCCTGGATGTACTCCCAAAGCCTTTGCAAAAGGTTTCTGGGGAGGGCTGCCTTATTCCGTCCACCATGGTAGGACACTTTACCACGCCAGGCCAGTAGCACGTAGTCTGGAATCATTGCATAGCAAAGCATGGCAGCGTATGGTCCCGGTGTTTGCTGGCATTCAGACAACATCCATTCCTTATCTCTCTGTGTTATCCTCAGGAGAGTGATATCATTCATGGTCACCTGGTTGAAATAGGGTGCTTTTATTAAGGGGACATTCAGAGTGCCCGTTCCTGCTCGGCTGAACAGAAATGTTCCCCACTGTTAGCCACGCGGTGGGGGGAGGGGTGAAGTGATCATCCCAGGGAATTGGGTGTGTGTGGGGGGGGGGGGGGGGGTTAGTTGGGTTTGTGCTGCACGTTAACCCGGCAACCGCATCCCTCCCTCCTTTTAAATTGCCATACCATTTTAAATGGCCAACCCAACGGCTGCTTGGTATGGAAAATGAGGGTGCTGCTGTTTGAAACCATTCCCACATGTTATTAAGGTTAAAGAAGCCAAAAGACTGTGGCTTACCATGGCTGCCTGCAAGCCGAATTCTGTTGCCTGGCCCTGCGTGAGTGATCTCTCACACCAAATCGGCAGACCCTCAATATAAATAGAGGCAAAATACGACCTTGTAACGAAAGCATTTGTGCTATGTAATGTGAACAGCAAGGTTTAACGGGAAAGAGTGATCCTATTGTTCTCTAAAATGTGTCTTTTTAACTACCTATCTCCCTTTTCCCCCACCAGCTGCAAATGTTTCTCCTTCGCAGAGGCTAGTGAAGATTAGAAGGAGGAAGAAGAGAACTCGGGATGAAATGTTCTCGGAGCTCCAGACGGCCTCCCACGCTGACAGGGTTCAGCAGAATGCTTGGAGGCAGACAATGTCTGACTGCAGAAAAGCACAGTTTGAACGCGAGGAGAGGTGGCGGGCTGAATCGCGTGCTGAATCGGAGAGGTTGCGTGCTGAATCGCGGGCTGAATCTGAGAGGTGGCGTCAGATTGAGAACAGAAGGCAGGAGTCCATGCTCCGACTGCTGGAGCATCAAAGTGAGATGCTCCAGCGTATGGTTGAGCTGCAAGAAAGGCAGCAGGAGCACAGACCGCCACTACAGCCCCTGTGTAACCAACAGCCCTCCTCCCCAAGTTCCATGGCGTCCTCACCCAGACGCCCAAGAACGCGGTGGGGGGGCCTCCGGCCACCCAGCCACTCCACCCCAGAGGATTGCTCAAGCAGCAGAAGGCTGGCCTTCAATAAGTTTTGAAGTTTCTAATTTTTAAAGTTTTAAAGTTTTATAGTGCACGGTGTCCTTGTCCTTCCCTCCTCCCCCACCCCACCCAGCGCTTCCCTCCTCCCCCATCCCTCCTGGGCTACCTTGGCAGTTATCCTCCTATTTGTGTGAATTAATAAAGAATGCATGAATTTGAAGTAACAATGACTTTATTGCCTCTGCAAGCGGTGATCGAAGGGGGGAGGGGAGGGTGTCTAGCTTACAGTGAAGTAGAGTGAACCGGGCGGGGGCGGGGGGGAGGTTCATCAAGGAGAAACAAACAGAACTTTCACACCGTAGCCTGGCCAGTCATGAAACTGGTTTTCAAAGCTTCTCTGATGCGCACCGCACCCTGCTGTACTCTTCTAATCGCCCTGGTGTCTGGCTGCGCGTAATTAGCGGCCAGGCGATTTGCCTCAGCCTCCCACCCCGCCATAAACGTCTCCCCCTTACTCTCACAGATATTGTGGAGCGCACAACAAGCAGTAATAACAATGGGAATATTGTTTTCGCTGAGGTCTAACCGAGTCAGTAAACTGCGCCAGCGCGCTTTTAAACGTCCAAATGCACATTCTACCACCATTCTGCACTTGCTCAGCCTGTAGTTGAACAGGTCCTGACTACTGTCCAGGCTGCCTGTGTATGGCTTCATGAGCCATGGCATTAAGGGGTAGGCTGGGTCCCCAAGGATAACTATAGGCATTTCAACATCCCCAACGGTTATTTTCTGGTCTGGGAAGAAAGTCCCTTCCTGCAGCTTTTGAAACAGACCAGAGTTCCTGAAGACGCGAGCGTCATGTACCTTTCCTGGCCATCCCACGTTGATGTTGGTGAAACGTCCCTTGTGATCCACCAGTGCTTGCAGCAGCATTGAAAAGTACCCCTTTCGGTTTATGTACTCGCTGGCTTGGTGCTCCGGTGCCAAGATAGGGATATGGGTTCCATCTATCGCCCCACCACAGTTAGGGAATCCCATTGCAGCAAAGCCATCCACTATGACCTGCACATTTCCCAGAGTCACTACCCTTGATATCAGCAGGTCTTTGATTGCGTGGGCTACTTGAATCACAGCAGCCCCCACAGTAGATTTGCCCACTCCAAATTGATGTCCGACTGACCGGTAGCTGTCTGGCGTTGCAAGCTTCCACAGGGCTATGGCCACTCGCTTCTCAACTGTCAGGGCTGCTCTCATCTTGGTATTCTGGCGCTTCAGGGCAGGGGAAAGCAAGTCACAAAGTTCCATGAAAGTGCCCTTACGCATGCGAAAGTTTCGCAGCCACTGGGAATCGTCCCACACCTGCAACACTATGCGGTCCCACCAGTCTGTGCTTGTTTCCCGGGCCCAGAATCGGCATTCCACGGCATGAACCTGCCCCATTACCACCATGATTTGCACATTGCTGGGGCCCGTACTTTGTGAGAAGTCTATGTCCATGTCTATTTCCTCATCACTCTCGTCACCGCGCTGCTGTTGCCTCCTCGCCTGGTTTTGCTTTGCCAGGTTCCGGCTCTGCACATACTCCAGGATAATGCGCGTGGTGGTCATAGTGCTCATAATTGCCGTGGTGATCTGAGCGGGCTCTATGATCCCAGTGCTATGGCGTCTGGACAGAAAAAAGGCACGAAACGATTGTCTGCTGTTGCTTTCACGGAGGGAGGGAGGGGGGGCCTGACGACATGTACCCAGAATAACCCGCGACACTGTTTTTGCCCCATCAGGCATTGGGATCTCAACCCAGAATTCCAATAGGCGGCGGACACTGCGGGAACTGTGGGATAGCTACCCACAGTGCAACGCTCCAGAAGTCGACGCTAGCCTCGGTACTGTGGACGAAGTCCGCCGACTTAATGCACTTAGAGCATTTTGTGTGGGGACACACACAATCGACTGTATAAAAATGATTTCTATAAAACCGACTTCCATAAATTCGACCTAATTTCGTAGTGTAGACATACCCTCAGTTCAAAACTTAACCCCAAATCAAGTTCTTTCAACAATCATTCCAATTTTTCAAAATTAACAGATCTCATTTTAGAGTTCTCCATTCTTTGAGAACAGTAGTCTGCAGGTTTCTGGAATGTGGCAATTCATTATCAAAATATATTTCAGATTGTTTATTCATTGACAAAAATGTGGCCAACAGTATGCTTTTTAAAACTGTTTAGTAATACATCCCTGAGGGAGAAAAGAAGTCAGGTTAGGTTGAGATTTCAGCTTTGGACAAGGTTCTGAACTGTACTAGGCAGTTCGGGAATTTATCAATTCCAGCCCCCATTATTTCATTTGTTAGAACTGAAAGGCTCCCAGGACAGGCTTGTAGTATCTACGCTTGAATAATTTTCTGATTAAGTCCAATCATTTAATTTAATTCTTCAATTCTTTTGCAGCTCAAATTGTAGAAGTGAAATAGATTTTATTGTCTTTGTCCCTACAATTCACTATGACATCAGCCCATTAAGAAGGCACAATGAGTAAGTTTAATGATAAATTATAAATTCCAAGTCACACAATTAAGTGATAATTTAAAAGCTCATTATTTTCCTGCTAGCCTATTAAACCACACTAGACTAATCTCTTTCCATTTTGGCTCAGTGCCCTTTAAAACGTCACCAAGGTGCAACTAAAAGACTGTTTATTTATTTGGAAGCTGTGATCTTGAACAAAACTGTAAAGAAATGTTTTAACACCAACATCCAACCCCTCCTAAAGTAATGAAAGGATATATTTTTTGGATTCTGGGTTGCCTGTTCAAATCCTAAAAAGCAGTGTAAGTTCACCTCCACATACCACCTCTTCCACTTCTCACTAATACCATCAGATGCAACAAGATCCCTGGTGACAGGAAGGGCATGATTTAGATTACTGGATAGACTTCAAGGAAGTAATATGACTTCACTGATTTACACTCAGAGTAAGAACAGTTTTTTTTCTTAATTTAAACGACTTCCCTACAGAAAGGAATTTGAGAGGAAATAAATTGGGTAATAAATTCCAATGTATATGTTTCCCAAAAATTCCCAATCAAGATTAGAGAATTTATTTTAAATCTTCTCCACAGATCTTTGTTTAATCGGTTAGATATTCCCTGAAATAAATTTTCAAGGAAAGCTTTCAGTGCTAAACACTGCAGTTGAACTGTATTTCCAACTCTTTTCCCACTCTCAACTGATGACTATATCAAGAAGGCCAAGGGGCAGTAATATTTGGTAAATATTGGATTAACTTTGGACATTTGATTTTAAAATTGGCACCTAAAACCTTTGAGATCTCTAATGTAAAAGCTAAGTAAGAAACCCCGAGTATTTCAAACTTTTGATTAGGGTGCACTTGTCCAACAGGAACTATAAGAAATAAATGAAAGCTACAGGTTATATCAAAATGTTTTTCCTCTGCCATTTCTCTGAATTCCCAGTTATACATTAGTTGGTTTTATGCAATATATTATGGTATATATACACATTTTATGATCATTTCTATTAGTATTGCAAAGAACTACAAACCATATATTCCCCCTTGACTGAGCATGAGAGAAACAAAGACATTTATTGATGACAAATTTAGACTTGGGGTGGAGTAGCAGCAAATGTGGAATTTTGTATGTTGAAAATGTGGTGCAGCCCGTCTGCAGTGTACAGCAGGTGCAGGAATGGTGAAGCGTGGGTGAGAGAGTAGAGGGTACATCCGGTGTCTTAGCTTTGTTTTATTGTTGGATATTGGTAGGCTCCCCGCCCCATACCAAGGGGGTGACACATGCCAGCTACAAAAGAATAAATCAATTTTGCCTAAAAATGAGAACTGTCACCTACACAGCATTCATAAATGTGAATAAAAAAAACTCATGTCCTGTGGTGGAACTTGGCACCTCTTATCCGTTCTCTTGGAAGTGGGTGTCAGAATAGGGAGTTTGCCAAAGAATTTTCATGGGCTAAGTGGCCTCTTTAATAGGCAGAGCCACTCTAGTATGTCCCGCAGAATGCAAAATGTCCACTAATATGTGTGGATTATCCTGGACCAGTTCAATCTGAATACGTATGGAGGTGGCTATCTTTTCATAAATTCCTGGTACATTTTGTAACATCCAGTACTGGGGAGGATGGTTCCAAGACAGTGGCCTCATCTGGTGTAGAGTAAGTGTTGAGAGGAGGTACTATAAAGTCCATCTGCTCTGTTTTCTGCTGAACATCTGTAACAGGAGGGTCAGATTCTGGAGGGATAAGATGCCTCTGTTACTAGTGTCGGTACAAAGAACAGCACTCTGATTGGGATTTAGAGCAGATGATGTCTAGGAAAAGATGACCTTGAGTCATGGGAACAAATTCACACCCCTAAGCACCACTGCCAAGCTGACCTAAACTTGCAGTTTAAGTGCAGCCAAGTCAATGGAATAATATTTCCATCAACCTAGCTACCATCACTCAGGGACACAGACTTACTAGTTACAGAAAAACCCCTTCTATCACAGTAGTGTGTATCTACACAAGTGGCCCCCAAATTGTGGTGCATGCCCCCCTAAAACCTTCAGTGGATGTGCAGTGGGGCCTGGGCCAGCCCCCATGGGGGCTGGGGAGGGAGCGCCATGCTTCCAGCCCTACTCTGCCCCCAGACCACCTCTGCCCCCAGCCTTGCTCCTCCCCCAACCCCATTCAGCCGCCAGTCCTGCTCTGCCTCCAGGCCCAGGCCAGCACTCTTTGGGAGGTGGGGGGGGGGGGAGGGGCGGAAAGAGATGGGGAGGGAGCACCATGCTTCCAGCCACTCCCAGATCAGCTCCTCCCCCAACCCTGTTAAGGCCCTGATCCCGCTCTTCCTCAGTAGCAGAGCTGGGGGCAGCCTTGACTGTGTAGTAATGGAGGGGGGCATGGACAGATTTTGTTAATGGTACAGGGGAGCGGTGCAACTGGAAGTTTGCGTACCACTGATCTACACTATCGTACAATACCAGCATAGCTATGATGCTACAGTTGTACTGCTGTAGCACCTGTAGTTGTAGACATGGCTAAAGTCTGCATTTTAGAAATATCCATTGTTTGTGTTGCTGCTCGGTGGTTCCACAAGCTACAACAGAGTGAAAACTGGCTGGTCTAGTCAGTTTTCACTGATCTCTGATTCTTGTGTCTTGGGGGTGGGGTGGAGCAAGGCAAGGAAGGAAGCAATGACACTGACAAGATCAGCTTAGTTTCAAGTTGGAGTAGAAAGAAAGAACTACGAGTAATACAGGAGGTTGGTCCCCTCCGCCCCCGCTTACTTCCTCTTCTACCTAGGTGCTCCTTTCCTCCTCCACCTATGGCTTGAGAAATACTTTTACTCCTGAGTGCATTCTGTGCCAAAAAAATACTGCAAGTTTTATTTGTCACTAAATAAATGCAGAGGCTCCAGCATGGAAGTGGGGAGCTCAGGCCACTGGCTGCATGGAGGTGGAAGATCACCCTGGACATGGGCTCAGCAGTGAGGCTGCACCCGACCCTAACACAGCAAAGGCCAGGGCTTGCCCCACAAACACCCTGGTGCCCTGCCCCTCTGCGCCACGCGTACCCGGTGTGGGGCAGGTAGGCCCAACCAGGCAGGATCCAAGTGTGAAGGGGCTCAGAGTGTGGGGGATCCAGGTGTGGGGTGAGAGGGTTCTGTGTGGGACAATCTGGGTGCAGGCAGCTCAGTGGTGGGGGGAGAGCGGTAGTTGTGTGGGGGATCTGAATGCAGAGGCTTGTTGTGGGCGGGTTCCAGGTGCAGAGACTTCCAGGTTCAAGTGGTTGGGGGTGTCTGGGTTCTGCTAGTTGGGGGCCAGGGTGGTGGGGCTCTTCAGGATGGGGGTTTGAGTGCAGGGAGCTCAGTGGGGGGGTGATCTGGAGGCAGGTGATCTGGAGGCAGGGGTGGGGGTCTGGAGGCAGGGGGTCTGGGTGCAGGGGGGTTCCAGATGCAGGGGTTGAGGTTCAGTGGGATGGGGTTCGGATATGGAGAGCTAGGGGGGTTCTAGGTGTATGGGGTGAGGCTTGGTGGGGGTGTTTGGGTATGGGAAGTCTAGATGCACCAGGGTTGGGCAGATGGTGGAGCAGCTACCCATACAGTGACCCCTACCCCTGCAGTAAGAAACAATTGGGGCAGGGAGCAGCTGGGGGAGGTTTCTGGGGGTGAGTCTGACACAGCCCCAGCCACTCCTTGCAGGGGAAGAAGTCGTCCAGCGTTCTCCCACCCCCAGCCTAGAGCCGGGACTAGTAGCTGATCCTGGCGCAGGATAGGTGCTACTGGCTGGGGTGTCCCCAGCCCCACGGTGATTTATCTCTCCGCCAGCTGCTCCAGGTGCCTGAAATGATGTACCTGCACTACTAGGGAGGGGTGTGTGACCGCTCTTGCAGCTTCCCCTTTCTTCCCTGTCAGAAAGTCATTTTTCTGCGGTAAGCAAAGAAATCTGCGGGGGACATGAATTCTGCACAGTGGCGCAGAATTCCCCCAGAAGTAATACTTTATACAGACTCTCTAATTTCTATTCCTTCCTCCTACAGAAGTGAAAGTAGTAGCAGCCTCTACCACAAGGAACAGAGTTCTGGATGGCAGGCTCAAGAGATTAGCTGAGCAGGCAGACAAGGGGTGAGAGAAGACTGTTCAGATATGGAGAGTCAAGAAATTTATTTTCGGCAGTGGGAAGGTGAATACAGACAAGTGTTTATTGGGGTAGATTCAGAGCCTGTTTTCTCCAATTAGTTTCACTAGGCAGTGCAGTCGAGGTGACTGAGGACAGGGCTGGTAGCCAGGAACTCCTAGAGTACATCCACACAGGAAGATTACATACCTATTTGCAAACAACATCCCAGATCTTCACATAGTGTAGCAACAGTATAAGTGCTAGTACTCAGGTCTAAGGCATTTTTATGATGTCAGAAGCAGGTAAGACCCACGTCTACCCTCGCACTTATGCCTTGGCTGGAAAACAGGCATAGTATTTTCTTGTTTAATATAAGGCCTTGAATTCCCAGGAACATTGACAAGTTAAAATACTTGCCCTATCTCTGTGAATCTTGCCTGCCTTCCAAGAGCATTGCCTAATAAATGAAAATTCAACTTTACAATGCTTTTTAAATTTATTAAAGGCTTTGAACGTGCTATACAAGCACTAAGCACTATTACACCTCTGTTGGCTTATGACAACAAAAGGTAAGGTATAGTATAGAGGTCTACTTTGTCTGTAATGTCAATGGCAAACAAATATCCAATTTGCCCAACTCTAATCAAATGCAATCTGAAGTCCTTTGTCTCAATCTAAAGAATATGATTCCAGAAACAAACTGCTAAACAAACTGAACCACTGAGCCATCTGTGTTTTGGCTGTTGTATCAGCATTTTTAGACAAAAAACCCTGCAAAGCATTTGAGTATTTCTATAGAACAAGGATGAACTCTACATTTTCTAGTGAGAGCTTCTAGAAGCTTGTCCCTCTCTCCTGACTTCAGAAAACCAAGTAGAAATTTTACACACATATAATTCAAAAATGAAAATAATGCCCATACACTTTAAGCATTGGTATTGAGTTCAAAGGGTAGAAACTCACCTGGTTAGAATATTTAGTGAAATATTTCCAAGGGACTAAATCTTAAATATACACCTAATAATTGACTGAGTGGTACTAATTCACAACATTTTACTGAAAAATAAAGAGCCACAATGAACATAGGCTCAAAGTTCACAGTATTGGTTGGAATAGCAACATAAATCTGTTATGCGTGTCTGATTAGCCGATAACAAGACTGTTCAAAGTAAAGTGTGAAATTAAGTCCTCTAGTAAATTTCATTTGTGGCAACATTCTCAGCCTCTCACCAGCACTGAATACACTACATTTCCAAGCCAGAAGAGTAAGGCCTGGTATACAGTTAAAATTTAGGCTGATGTATCTATGGCATACCGGGGTGCAAAAAATCCACCCCCAAGCGCCATAGCTATACTGGCCTAAGCCCTGGCATAGACACAGCTAGGTCAATGGAAGATGCTTCCATCAACCTAGCTATCGTCACTCAGAAATGGTGTTACTGACGCAACAAAAAACAAAAAAACAAAACACACTTTCAATTGCTGTAGGCTACATCTACACTATGGGGTTATGTCAGTATAGCTACAGTACAATGCACCACCTTTAGATCACCAGGTGGTATAAAGATTTGATAAGTGTGGGATATCAAATTAGTGGAGGATAATTTGGTTTTTGCATGTTACTATGCAAGTGACTGGCACCCATCTTAAACTACAGTGAAAACTACTCCGTTTGCAAGAGATTATGTGTGAGACAAATACATGGGTAAGGGTTTAAATTGTTTGAAACACTACAGACATCATGTATTTTACCCCTTACCCACAATTTTGAGTCCCCACTCAAGTTCATTCCTGCATATAATATTTTTCCCTGCAGTTCAGTTATAGAGTGAAATACTAACTTGGTCAATTTTACATTTTTCACTCCTGCTAGGAAACAATATGCAACAAGAAAATAATGTGATTTGGAGGAAAAATGAGATCTGACAAAAGTAAAACATCCTTGTACTTCTCCTGCATATGGTGCTTCCTATGTGGCACAGCAGGAACAGGGTGAGACTGACTGGGTTATCATAGATTTCATTCTGGCATTTCTAGGGAAGTGTTATGTATAGGAACAGAAAAGAAGAAAGCCAAAAGAGGTGGCCTAGTGATAACAGTTAAGCCCAAGCATGGTCTCTCATTCCCTGAGCCATATTGAAGAGAAGCATCAATAGACTGAGGAATGAAACACTGGCAGAAATAAATAAGAGGGAGAGAAAGGCACAAAATTCAAGGGGTAAAGGAGAAAGAGAAAAAAGGAATGAGTTAATACTGATGGGAAAGACTATTCAAGAAGTCTGATGACCAATGAAATAGTTTGTTGAATTGGTAGCTGAAGTCTCAAAACAGCCCACCCCTTGTACAGTGTAGGACAAGAATGACAGTCAGTTACCCTATTTCTTCATTTGATTCCCTGTTCCATGTGACAGAAGATCACCTGGAACTTAAATGTCTGGATAAGACATGGGAATCCATGGACCAGTGGCCTAGCTTCTCTCAAGCTACTTAAAGACATAGCTTAAACTCAAGGATTCCCATTTAATCCTTTGTCCAATAAACCTTGTATCAGACTTTCTTCTGAGTTAGAGAGGAGATTAGTTCTACTGAACTCTCAAAGTATCACCCTTTGGGTAAAACAGGAAGAGCAACAGAAAGCAGAATAGAAACAAGCTAAAATAATGCTGAGTATCAGAAGTAGAGCAACAAATAAGATTCTGAAGTGCAGTTAGTAGAGGTGGCTACATGTAAACTTTCTGTAAGCCATGTATTTTTTTCTGAAACTAACGGTATCATGACTGAACATTGAGGGATGGGAAAGAAAATCTTCACACCTGACATAACATCAACTGAGCATACTGCAGTTCCCAATCTCTTTGACAACCCTGAACTACACATCTGGTAATTCTATATTCTAGTGATGTGGCTGTCCAAAGTTAGCACAGAATTTGACCAAAAACCAAGCACTGTTGTCGCTTTGAACTGTTTATCCCTCCGGGGACATACTAAGTTGAAAATGTTATTTCAGTCCACCTGGGTGCCAGATGACAACTTAGTAAAATCCTCCTAGCCCAGAGGGCAACAGACATATTTGAGGCAGGAAACAGTTGAGGTCTGAGCAAGCTAGCTCCAATATCAGTGTTATTGATCTGCTCCGAGCCTACTGGTATAGAAAAGTAGCCTTCTTGTCTACAGAAAGTTAACCCCCCTGTCATTTTCACAAAATGTATGGGAAACTACATCAGATAGTGAGTGCTGTGGCAAACAAATGTCTGGTTATAATGAGAATTAGGAAATGCATGCCTTTTAATTGTCCAAACACATATCACTATGGCCCCAGACAAAGCTAAGGATTTCATTTTCCAGTATTGTCAATGATATCTTTGGACTTTGTTTCTTCTTAAAAAAACCTATTGTCTATTTAAGAGTAACGTCAGACTTCTTGAAAAAAAAATTTGTACTGTATGGGAAACATGTAAATATAAATTACTACAATTTTCAGCTAGGAATTCACCTAAACCTAAACATATCAGTATAGACTTTTGGACCCAACTCAAGCCCAAATGTGTGTGCTACAGTTTTATAGCCCCACAGCCCGAGCCCTGCAAGCCCAAGTGAGTTGATCTGGGCTCTGAGACTCTGTGCTGCAAATTTTTTTTATTGTGGTGCAGACTTACCCTGTGTGTCTAAAGCTGAAGGTGGGTGAAGTTCATCCAGAAGTGGTGCCCTTTGTGGCCAGACTTGCCCTATGCAGTTACTTAGAGAGACAAAATGGTGAGGGAAGTTAATCTGAGGCGTGATTATTGCTAGTTGAAATCTTTTATTGGACCAGCTTCTTTTGGTGAGAGACAAGCTTCCGAGCCTCACAGATCTGCTCTTTAGGTCTGGCTGCAGTTACTGGGAATCAGAGTGGATTGATTTAAATCAAAGTGACTTTAATCACTAATCTTAATCATGATGTAAATCAGCAAGCAGGAAACCTACATTTAAATTTATTTTAATCTTGTTTGCATTTGTACTTTTTATTTTTTTTTCCTAAAGAGAGGTTGATTCTCATTGGTTGGTAACCATTAAAACATTCACCACTAATCTAGTCTTTACACGAAAGCTGGTACTTCTTGCTAACCAGGAGTATACACAGTATCTTTACATTTATTTGAGCCATTGTATAGGTCATGTGAGGTTCTGCAGCGTTCCACGTTGTCTACTCTGTGTATGAAGCCATTGGAAGTGTTAGCAAGGAGACCTGGAATGTGGCATGTTCATAAATATCTCCATCACATTCAAAGCAGTCAATTACCTTTGTTCTCTGCTTGGTTGAGGGCTAGCTGACCAATACTGGATCCAGAAAAGATCAAGGTGATATCGATTGGTTTTAGAGGAAGTAGCTAGAAAATAAGAAGGTATTCTCCTTTCATTGTGTATGTCCACTCCTTGTTGTAAGCTCTGCAGTTTTGGGATCCAGATAAAATACCAGCTGCAACTAGACAAGTGGCAGCAAAGTCCAACACTGACCTTCGTATTACCAGAAAGTTGAAACATTTTATTTTGGATATGGATCTTGCTATTTTATGCCTTTTGGTGCTGTGTACTCTACATGAGTTAAAAATAGATCTTAAGTCCTTCCTGAAACTGAAGTTGGTGCAGAATTCAGCTTTCTAATTGTTAATCAATAAATACTGCTATGGTATACATCAGTCACCTATCGGTTTCTGGTTGGTATTTAAGGTATTGGCTTTGACCTATAATAAAGAACTCAGCTACAGAGAGAAGAGGCACTTGACCTGTAGCCCTTTTGCAAGTGAGGGGGGGAGGGCGGGGGGAAGGATGTCTCCGGCTGGGCATTATCTATGAGGGCCTTTCAACTATGGAACTTGCCTTGACCTGAATTAAGAAAAACCTGTTGACCTTAGGACATGTTTGGAAGCCCATCTGGGCACTGTTGTGGCAACTGGGCCTACAAATTTACCCTAATTGTGGGTTTTAACTGTAAAAAATGAGTACATTCATAAAATGTCACAATAACCTATAACAGCTAATGTGGATGGGAACAGGTACAAGAAAACTAGACAAACTGAACTAGTTTAAACCAAAAAGGCAACATTGATATACTCCAAGGACTGTTGAAATTATGCATGTTAAAAACAAATGCTATGCAGCCAGAAGTTAATAAAATAAAACTGATGTCAGATAGTAGGCGCAATAGGTGGACAAAATAATGAGGGGATGGTCTATTCCAATCATCACATCCTTTTGGGGTCCTTAAAAGAAAGATTTTGTGGGTCACATACAAAAGAACAGCAGAGGGGAAGAACAGACAGATTACTGAAACAAGCTTCGCTATCATGGCCAACACCGCCACCATTTCCGGGGACCTCGGGCCTTCATCAACCTGATCCTGAGAAATATCCTGACCAGACCAGGCCAGAGAGAGGGAGCCAGATAACATCACCATCCTGATCACCTCCAGCTGAATCATAACCACCAACTGGGATGAAAAGACTTCAACAGCAACAGCTCCAGCTCATACCAACTAATTTCTTTTCTTTTCCCAAAAAGGACAGTTACCATCATTTAAGAGACTGTCAACAAGGTTTCCCCTTCCCCCTTTTAAAAAACTCTCTCCAGATAAAAGAAAGGGAACAAGGATGTTATTAAAATGAAAGCATTATTTAATACTTTACATTTCAAAGGCTTTACCTATTTTTCCTTCTTTTCTAAAATATTTTTATTAAAGATACAACAATGTGTATGCCATGGTACTAAGCAGGCTGTGGCCTCTGTATACCAAACCCAGTTTAACAATGTTTATTGTTGGACAGTGACAGGGTTGTGTTAATACCTTTAGCCTATATATTCTATCTAAATGAATATATCTCCACCTGGGCTTTGGAGGTGTTTTCATTTACATTTTTGTCAGGGCTTTTCTGGTTAGTATTAACTTTTCTATAGTCCATTCCTATACTCATTTGCAGGGCTTTGATTGATGCTCACTTACTGTTGCATTCATGTCCTACTCTGAGTTTGCCATCCACAACCAAACAGACTTAAGAAAAAGTGAATGATTTGACTGACCATCTTTGAGTGCCTTTGTTTTTCTCATATTATAACCAAGTTTACACGTACTTCTCCACATCATACCAGTTGTTGCTGGTCCTGTCATTATGCACTATGATCAATGCTGTGTACTACGGAAAATTGTTTTACATTGGCCCAGTACAATTAAATGTATTTTAATATTAAAAGCCACAAAACAACACATTAGAATCCAGCATGATTACACAATACCAAAAAGGTTTCTCAACCCCCATCCCCTTAGAAAACTGGGATGGTACAGACGTAACTGAGTGTACTACTGAACACAAGAAAAACTTGGCTCATGTTACAGACCACAAAGTGTTGAAACTTGGGGCCGAATGTAAGAAGTATGTGGCATTAGGAAGGCAGACAAGACAGTATCTTGTATGATGTTTAGTTCTGTTTGTCCTGGGAATGAAGAGGGAGATACATCAAGCAGAAACTCAAAAGAATTGAAAATATAATCTAAAATTAAGCAACTAATTTCTTCATTCTCATTTTTTGTCCATTATCCTTGACTTTTATAAATTAAAAAAATCCTGCCATCCCTTTCCACCTACTTCCCACCCCCCTCTACCCTATCCCTTCTTTGTGCTACTCTTTCTATTAAATTTGCTTTCAAATCATGCCCTTTTCTTCAGTCTTTCCAATTTGTTTTTGGAGAAGCTGTCTGCCAAGATTCATTCTCTCTCAAGAAGTCCCTTATATGACTTTACTTCCTCCCTTTGTTCAAATGTTGACATTGCTCCCTCTGGAGCCTGTCAACAATATCCTTTCAGTCAACTAAAGGGAAGTTAAGGAGAGCAATATAAGGCTTTGCCTATACTGCATTTTCGTCATTAAAACTTGTGTCGCTCAGAGGTGTGAAAAAGACACCCCTTTGAACAACAAAAGTTTTAAGGATGAAAAGCGTCAGTATGGACAGCACTTCATTGGCAGGAGCTGCTCTCCTGTTGATGAAGCTACTGCCCCCTGTTCGGGGTGGTTTTATTTTGTCACCAGGAGAGCTCTCTCCCAGCGATAAAGAGCGGCTACATACTTACATTGTAAGGTGCACAGTGTAGCTATAGCCTAAAGTGATGCAGAATAGAGAACTCTCACACCTGCCAATTTTGGCTGTTTTCCCCAGGGTAGACATGCCCTGCCATCGCCCCTCTTGAAAAAAAGAAATCTAACTTGGTTTAAACCAGGTGGATCAACATGTTTGACAAGGTTCTGGTGGCTGGTACTGTTCTTCTAACTGGTTTAGGAGTTTAAATATACCAGTTAGAAGAATAGATCCAGCCACCAGTGCCTTAGAACTTTTTTTTTTTTTGTTAATTTGCGTCACATTGAGACAACCTTAGCAATCAATATCCAAGTTCTCTCCCATTCTAAGACCTAATAGTTTATACTCCAAACAATTGTACTAAACGGGTGAAAGCAGTGTTCCACACAAGTCAGTGAACTTGTTTTAGTTTTGCCTTGTGTCCTCACTAGCACTGTCTTAATTCAATCCAAGGGCCTCTTTGTACCCATGCCCATCATGGGGGAAGAAGCATAGCTACTAGCTGCACTCCACAGTAGCCACTGAGCCTCCTTTGTTCACTAACCAAGAATCCCCCACCAGCCATGCCCACCAGTTGAATGCCACCTAGAAATGTTGCCCATTACACTACTCTCAGTCAGTGAGCCAATTCTAGTTAGCTGGCTGAGAGTTCCAGTTTCACAAACTACCTGCTGATCTGTCTTACAGCTGGTAAACTAGATGGTTTGCCAAATGAGGATACAAACTGCAGCACTTTCAGGGGGGAATAACATGGGTGATGTTCCAGGCCAGCCTGGAAAGGATGTCAATCTCAGCCATCGAAGTACAGAAGCTTTGATAAGTATAGAGCAAAAGATTATTATAAAATGTTTGCACCAGTACTTCCATCCAGTGATTAAGCCTGGAATAACAGACAACAACTTTACCTAAACCCTTTACTAAACCAACAGGAGTACTTCTGTGTGGACACAAGGTTTATTTCAAGAGAGAGGGGGAAGTAAGAGTAACCTAGCCCTGCAACTTTTTTCAGTACATACAAGGCTATATATGCTCTGCCACAAAGCTAACCCCCCCCTTCACTTCTTTTGAATAATCATATTTAATTCCCTATGTATGCCTTCCACTTCCCCATTCTGTTTGGGTTCCCTTCTGCCCAGGGAGAATCACTTCTACACTACTGCACATCGAACCATCCCCAACAGAATAGTAGTGATCTTATTCCATGGGGCCTTCCTACAATGGAATTTTAAGAATTTGAGTGGGTAAAGCGAGAGGGGGAGATCACACAGAATTCTTACCATCCCACATAATCTCCAGCAAAGGCATATCTGAAGCCAATAGACACTATTCATTTTCAAAAAGAAAAGGAAAATGATTAGCCATAGACAGCCAAGGAACAAGGGTTCAACAAATTAAAAATTTGCTGTTGCTTGTTATCCAATGGCCTATACAATAAAGCACAAGAACTCCATCTCTAGTAAAAATTAGTCAGTCAAAATAGAAGAGTCAAAATAAAAGACTGCAACTGCTGAACATAATAATGTTAAGCATAAAAGAAACACTAAGGAAGGCTTGAAAAATTTACTTGCCAATGGGAAGCTTTCACTGGCAAACACAGGGACCTAAGCCCACAATTTCTGCAGAATTTAAGCTTTCATTTTAAATAATGAAAATTTCTGATCTTTACAGTTATACCAATAACCTTCCAAATATTAACTGTACATAAGCCAATGCAGTGTTGTCTTTCCAAGTATGCAGACAGGTGCTCTAGTGCTGCTACACTTCACCTAAACAACAGGAATGACAATATTGGCCTATGGCTCCTTCTCACTTCTAAGCAGAAAATGAAAGCGTGTAGTTTAAGATATATTAAACGCCTAATAGCCAGCCCAGCGGCTGATGTGCAAGAGAACAGCACATCCAGGGTACAGAATCTTTAAAACCTGCAGGGCCACCAGTGGAGAGGAGCCTGAGCTGCTCAACAAGGTTTTGCTTCTGTACCTCACTGCTGAAGCCCACCCTAACCCTTGTCTTTCATGATTATTTGTAGTTTTCTGTCAGGGCATGAAAACATTTACCAACCAGTTAACAACATGGTAGAAGACTGAACTCCTTACATGAAAAGAAAGGACATGACTGCAACATTGGAGGTAATGTGCATAGTTAAGATTAGAACAACAACAAACTGGAACAAAGGATGGTTTTGTTTAGGGCAACTGGAAGTATTTCAGAAGTGCTGATGGGAGTCACTAGGATTGAGATTAAGGGGAGAAAATGGAACAGTACTCAGTATTCTGAGTGCACAGCCAGTAAAAAGCACTCTCCCATGCAGAGTGGGAATCTCTGCTACAGCAATATGAAGTTTACGTGATTCTGAGGGCTACACAATGCTAATGGTGGGAAAGCAATGAGCCGCAGCAAATATAAGTTTGATAAGCAGGGGGAAGAGAACCAAAGAGGTAGAATGTGTGTCGGGAGAGAGAGAGAGAGAAGAAAATGTAATTCCTCACAACAATCTGGTGGACACACCTAATAGGTAAGGGAGAAAGAAGGAATCATTACATCTATTAAGTCTTTCTATCACTAGCTAGTATGAGCTATCAGAAGCACTCAACACAGAAAATAAAGGTGGCTTCAAATTGAGGTGGAATACACCGTTTTCAATCAGCAGCAGCAAAAAAACCAAAACAGATCTCCCCCCATGTAAGTTACTGTCCATTTCAAGATTGCGCCTAATGTTGGAGATGGCTAAAGCATCTTGTAGCATCAATTTATATCTGACATTCTTCACAGGTGTTCAAATAGTGGTCCACGGAGAGCTCTCTATTCACACAGTGCTGGCTCCTTTCAACAGCTTTTGCAAGTATCCTGGATGTTCAGTGAAAAGAAGAACCTGGAGGCCTACAAAAGCTACTAGAAACAAAGAAATCAAACTGACCTAATGTCTGACTACTAGTTAAGAGGAGATAAATCAGCAAAAGATAATTACCCTTTTCAAATAAATTAAAAACTGATTGCCTGTAATACAATAAAGATATATGTAATATTAAAGAAGTATTCAGTGTAAGCAATTGTCAGGAGGAAAGATGGCCTGCAAGACACAGTAAGATGCAGGTCCATGCTATGAGTTTGAGAAACTCTGCTAGAATCACCTCTACCAAGATAGAAGAGAGCATATCCACCTCCCACAGCATCTTGAAGATTTGTCAAGGCAGAATTCCCTCCCGGCCCCAATGTGTGCAATTCCCAATCCTCAATGGTAGCTGCAAGGGAGTGAGGGCAGAGGTCATCCCCTGAAGTGCTCAGAGCAGAGAGACCTCACAGTAACTACACAGATGTTTATTACCCTGTCGTAATAATCCTTTGCCCTTCTCCTGGATCTAAGAGACATGCCCAGTAGATCAGAATTGCCCCCGCTGTGCTGCTGGGGCCCCAATACTCAGAAAGGGAGCGGGACCAGCCCAAGGCCGTAGAGACAATCCTGGTAAGTCAGGAGAGCCCAGCACCGAGCTAGCCCTCAGCTCCCTGTGCAGGACTTACCGCCACTAGGGGGGGGGGAGGGAGCAGCCCCCAGGCACTGACGCCTCCCCACCCGCGCGTGTGCCCCGAGGCTCCCTCCTTCCTCCCGGCCTCTGGGCGCGGCGCGCCGGCTGCAAACAACTGCCAGCCCGGCTCGATCCTCGCCGCCACCGCCTGGCCTGTTACACCCCCGTCCCCCATCGCGCTATCACCCCTGCAAGCGCCCGGCCCGGCCCCTGGCAACGTGGGGCCAGAGGAGACCTATTCTCTCTCGCACGCGCACACACACACACCGCTGTACCCAAGCGCACAGCCGGGGCGCTGCTCCCCATCACGGCCCCGCCCGACTCTTACCTTGGCCACATAGTCCTTCACCTCATCCAGGTCTCCATTTTTGAGGGCCCACATAAACTCCTTGTCAGACATAGCGGCCGCCTGACAGAGACACGGGAAGGCGGGAGCGGCGAGGGCCCAGCACCCACACGGAGAGGGGCAGCGCTGCTCAGGTCGCGGGGAGGGACCCTTCTCTGGCCGGCTCTCGCTGTCCTAGGGAAGGGGACACGGGCGAGCGGCAGTTAGGGCGGTTATACTACAACGTTCCGGGCCTGCAGCGCTCGCTTTACGCCGGGAACAGAGAAGGGGGAGGGGAATCCGCCTAACCGAAGGGAAAAGCGGTTTTACACGCAGCGTTTCCGGTTCCGGTTTTCATTCGGTCAGCCCGAGCCCGGCCCCCTCCACCCCAGCAGAGAAAGGCCACTAAACTACGCATGCGCCTCCGGGCAACTCTGGCTTGTCTAACTGAGCATGCGCCTCCAGAGCCTGATTGAATGAGCGCCAACCGCGGTGCTGTGCCTGGAACACGGGTTCTTAAACTCCGCGGGCTCCCCGCGTAGGTTCTTGCTTCCTTCTAACTCTACCCCCCACCCCACCCCCACTTGAAGCCCCTGCTGTACCTCTGTCTTCATTTGCTGACAGAGGTTGTTCCCTGAGCAAAATGGGGAGGACATAAAAGCAGGGGCAGAGATGGATGCAGATGCGGGAACAGACTGGTAAAATAGGGGAAGGTTCAGAAATGGGAACAAGAGCTTTTGCCCCTGTTTGCAGAGGAGGGCTTCATGCTACAAGGGGAAAGGGTTTTGCACCCCCTTTCCTGATTTTTTTTTTAAATAAAGAATAGCATACTTTTCAGCCTATCTCTTTTGTTGTTGCTAGAACACCCAGACTTATATGTCCGATTTCCCTAAAGAGACTCTNTTTTCCTGATTTATTTATTTTTTTAATAAAGAAAGGCTGAAAAGTATGCTAATCTCTTTTGTTGTTGCTAGAACACCCAGACTTATATGTCCGATTTCCCTAAAGAGACTCTGTGGACAACTGAAGTTTATAAAATCCAAGAAGTAGCAAATGAAACCCAATTCTCTCTTTTCTGTGCTGCCCCTGGTATCTGGAACAGACTCAAAAAACCTACTCAACCCAGCCACTGTCCTAAACCTCATCCAAGAGACTCCTAGATACTTGGTACAAAGCCTACAAAAGTGAACCATTTAAAATGTAAACTAAAAAAACTTTGCTAAAATTGTGCACAGAGTGACACCAACATCATATTTACATCCTTGTCTAGTTCCCCTCTAATTTCTTTTGTCCCTCAATTGTTGCTTCCAGTCTAAAATGTAGGGCAGGATCCTGCAAGTGAACCCACATGGCATAGGGTTCTGCCCATGACAGAGTACGGGGGACAGCCCAGATCGACAGAGTCTGACTCCTAGATTTTAAACTCTCTATAGACTGGGATTATGTCTACCTATTATAGAAACCACCTTCCACACCATTGAACACAATATAAGTGCTTGTGTTTTAGAAATGATGTGATAAGTTGTCACTTTGTAAATTTAACTGATTATTGAAACCAAGTTTATATATATGAGGTGGCGTCTGTGTTTGTGCTTCAGGCAGATAAGAATTGAGGAGCACTGATTAGAGGGACTGTAGCAGGTTGACTATGTGGAAGAAGCATGGGAAATGCTCATATCTCCCCCATGAGATTGGAGGAGGCAGCAGAAAGGTGCTGAGGCAAGGCGTAAGAAGGTTGGTAAGTGTGTGTGCCAGAAATTAATGCTGCTTTGCCTTCAGCCCCATTACTTCTGATGCTATTAAATTTATTCTTGTGCTATGTCCCACTTACACCCTTTTTTGAGGGCTTCAGTGGTTACTTAAGTGGTGCAAAGGCCTCTGCACAGGCGTGAATTTCACTTTTGTTGAATATAAATATCTAGCTTAAATAACTTTTTTGTTTATATTGTCATGAGCTGGGTGGAACCTTGTTATGAGCTGAGTGAAAATTCCCACCTAAGACAAAAGGAGTTTGTGAACCTGCCCAGGAGCGTTGGCTGAGTATTATTTTGAATAGAAGGGGGCATGTGGGGTGGGAAGGAAGGCAGAACAGAATAACTGAGAAAGAGAGAGAGAGAGAGACTACCTAAAGGAGCAGCTAAAAGCACAATGGGTGACCCTGGAAGAAACCTGGGGAGAGGTTTTTGGTTCAGGGTGCAGGCTGAAAAGGGTGTTTTTGGTGCTCTAAGCAACTGAAACTGTTTCCTGCTATTTGATTCCTTCTGTGTTCAGAGACAGGACTTTGTACACCCTTTGTAAATAAAACTACATCAAAGAAAATACCAGATTCCATCAATTTCTACTTCTAACCAGACACCCCAAGGGCCCTGAAACGTTGACTAGCTGATCAGGTCAAAAAAGAGCAATAATATGGTTCAACAAATAAATAAATCATAAAGGTAGGAAGGAATAAAATAAGCACAATAAATTATTCACATTTTCTAGAATCAAAGAGTATCCAACTGTTTTAATTATCTATTAAAAAGAAACAAGCAGGAGACACAGTACCTATTTGTACCCCTCCATGCTTTATTTTAAAAGTCCTGTTTGTTCAAGGGAGAACTACATCTGTTTGGTCAAGGAAGAAACCTACCATATACTACCTCGAGCCATAGCACCATAAAATTAATTAAAGACAATATTTATATTAGAGGTAATAAGCAAACATAAATGCAAAATACAATCTCATGTAAAATCCTTTTCTCAGGAGAGAGAAATCAAACCATCTCAGGGAATAATACACTAAACCCTTAACACCACTCTAAATTCAGTTCGGTTATTAAAATGTTACCGGAGTTCTAGGAGTGACTGGTGTGAAAACTGGGGAACATAATTATTTTCTTTTGGTAGTTTGCTACGTTTCTAACGGATTTGATACACTTTGTCCCCCATTAAAATCACTGGAGAGGAAACTCTGAAGTATTCTCTCTGTATGCTGTGCATCGAGCAATTGTTTCACCTCATAATGGTCAGAACAAAGATTTTTTTTCTCCCACCAATTTGAACCCATAATTTAACAGCATAGAAAATGGAAATAGCTCCTGTCTCCATACATTCTTTCTTCAGCTGCATGAATCTTTGATGACATGATTGAATAGAGTTTGTTGCTGTTGGAAATAAATTTATTCTTATCCTTTGGAAATTCACTCCCCTCGTCTAAATCACTTTAGAAATAAACTCATAGGGTCCAATTTTGCTTGGCCCTAATATAATATACATAGAGAGAGGGAAGGAGGGGGGTATAAAATGTTCTTCTCTGCTCCCTTTTCTGAGGGCAGAATTGCATTTGAAAGGTCAAGAACTGTTCACTCTATTCCCATAAGGGTGTTTGGCACAACAAAGGGGACCAGGATGAGATGAGGCCATGGCTCCACCCTCTCTGCACTGGCCCATGAATCCCTAAGTAAGGGGCTGCACCCTATAAAGAAGTATAAGAGTAGTTGTGCTCCCCTCCTGCAGCAGAGAAGGATGGTATTCTGCTTCCTTGAAATAGAAATGAATACGTCCACGTGCTTCCCTGGGCTGGTGCAGCTTCTCACTGCCTGTAATCCTGGGCAATGCCTAATGCCCCACCCATAACTTATCACTTAAGGGTACGTCTACACTACCCGCCGGATCAGCGGTTAGTGATCGATCTATCAGGGACTGATTTATCGCGTCTAGTGTAGACGCAATAAATCATTGACTCCTGTACTCCACCGCGGCGAGAGGTGGAAGCGGAGTTGATGGGGGAGCGGCGGCAGTCAACCCCGCACCGTGAGGATGCGAGGTAAGTCGACCTAAGATACGTCGACTTCAGCTACGCTATTCTCGTAGCTGAAGTTGCGTATCTTAGGTCGATCCCCCCCCCAGTGTAGACCAGGCCTTAGTGAAGCAGTTACTAAATAAGAGCCTGATTCTGCAAATTGAGTGTATCAATACTCACATAATTAGTCTCAGTAAGATCAATGAGACTACTCACGTGAGTAAGGGTTTGCAGGATCAAACTCTAAATCAGTATGGTGGACTTACGCATCATCTCATGAAACAAGTATTCTTGCAGCCTTCGATTCTCTTCTGTATCAATATCATTTGTAGATGCCAATATGCTCTATAGACTGCTTTGACTATCTCAGGTTTACAAAAGCACAGGTTCAAATCATCCCCTCCATCTCTGTGGGTAGAAAGGGCTAAAACCACTTAGGCCTTCACCCAAGGAGTCTGGAAGAGGAAGTCCTGCTTCTGTGACATAATTTTCCATTGCTCCAACACCATGGAAGCCCCTCCAAGGAGTTGGGGCTCTGCACACGGAAGGATTGGGGAACCAAGGTTCCAAATTAAAATTAATAATGACAGAGCAGTATTCACTTTTGTGCCTCACCTCCCTGTGCTGTGGAAACCACAATGTGATGAGGGAAGTTTCAGGCACAGCAGCCAGTATAAGCGTTCCTGGATGAAGTCTTTGGAGGAGACAGGGTTTCCCAGGAACCAATGTGGCACAGAGCCTCTGTGTGAATGGCTCTTTCTTCCAGTGGATTCCTTGAGACTTGCATTTTTGGGGAAGGTTGCACCAAGGAAACTCCTGTACTACAAATTCCAGTAAAAGAATACATATAGGGAATTACATATTCTTCAAGAGTTTATCTATCTTGGAAAAACGAAGAGATGACTTGACCCTGGAACGAGCTAAACAAGCAATGTATAAGACCTTGTCTGCGTTGGGAATTTACCCGGGTTTCAGTGATCGGTGGCCAGGCACTGGCGTAATTGCATCAGTGCAAACCACATGTGTAGACAAAGTTGTGATTTGCACCAATGAAGCTTACCCCTGCTCAAAACCAAGATGAGCTCAACTAGTGCAAATTGTGCACTAAGGGTTTGCACCAGTGCATCTACATTGGTAATTATTTGCCGACTGGTAGAATCAGGGCAAATGCCTAAGGTAGATAAAACCTAAGTGTTTAAAATCTGAGGCTTAGTCCACTGAGCTACCTCTCTGAAATGGAAAAGGGAAGTAAGTACAATACATTCTCCAGTATAATTTCTCTAAATTGGCTATAACACTGTTGTTATTAGGTTAAACATCAGGTAGCCTCAGGCTTGCATGAGAGAGATGGAGGTCTGTATCCGAAAGTGTGTGATTGTTCAGTGTATCTGAAAGTAACAATCAGAAGAACTTAGCTCATAGTTTTACTGATAATGAATGAGTTGGAATAGAATGCAGCTCTCCTTTTCACAACTCTGTTGGCTTTGCCATTCTGACTATGGTGAAATCCTTTGCCAGTAAGCAAATAAGACCTGGACACATAGGGAATGTAACAAGATGATACACATGTGTAAAGTAACATGATGATATTTTCACAATAAGTCTTTTCACCATCACCACACTTAAAGCAATATATGGATCAACATCTAACTGCTAACCTAAGACACAATCCAGATGTGGGTTTTTAAAAAAACTAAAATACACTTTATAGTACGGACGTTGCCCAGTAGGAATTCCAAATGCTAAAATACTATGGCTGAAATTCTGCCCTTTTGTAGAAAAAAATGCTGAAGAGAAAAATGTTGACACATCCTTGTGCACTTTAGTCAGAGGAAGCATAAATGGTGGTGAAAGTTGCACTTTGAAAAGTGAGTGCAAGTTGCTGTAACTTACATGATAAGAGAGTGGAAGGGTGGGTTTTAGCAGAAAAAGAAACTGAAAGAAGGGTGTAAAGAAGTGCAAGATAAGCCAGTGTCAAGCTTGCTTTCTCCAACATCATCTAATATACTGCTTCTGGTTGTGTTTCCTGCCAGATGCCCCCCACTTCCATGCACTCAATGTGTGACAGGCTGATTAACTTATGTGTTACACACAACATTTATGTCACCCCTGAATTTGACCCTATATGAGCAGAGGAATTTATATTGTTTTCTGCCTTTTGAGTTTTCTGAAACTATAGTTAGGGATCTAGCTGTGAGCATTTCTGGCAACTACAGTCGCCTGGCTTATGCTTTTACAAGTTTGAATGTCTACTGTGTATTTTGATTGTCCCAGTAAGCACAGACTTCTGAGTCATATATGAGGAACATTTTTTGGCAAAACTGCAGGGGCCTAACATCCTCTGCCCACTCCCATGCCCCCTCTCAGCCCCCCAGAAAAGAATGACTAGGCAACAGATATATTTATTACAGTACATTCAAAGAGCTATAGACATACAATGTTAAAGGTGAGAATTCAAATTCACAAATGTTAAGAAATTTCTATGTTAAAGCTCCCATCACAACTATACCTCAGTCTTGGTCCCTGATTCTGCATCCAAAGCTGATAGCAGGGACTCTTACACCCCTGACTTCAATGGGACGCTGCACATGTTCAGGGGATCTGTCCTAGCAGAATCTCATGCAGAATTAGGTCCCATAAGCCCCAATCCTGCTTCGCATTTAAGCATATGAATAACTTTGCTTTCTTGAACAGTCTACCTATGTGAGCAATATTACGTATATCCTTAGGTGTTTTGAGAGGATTGGATCTTTGACTGTAAGTCCCTCAAGGCAGGGATCATATCTTCCTTTGTGTTTTTGACACTGAAGATCACACTGTTGGCATTTAACAATCAATACATAATAATAATAACAATCAGTCACAATGCCACAGTGAGACAGTGTTCTCCAACCTTACCTTTCCATGCCTTAGTTTCCCCATTAGCAATCTGAGGACGATGATACTTCCCCACTGTTGTAAAATGCTTTGAGAGTCTCAGATGAAAGGTGCTATGTAAGTGAAAAGTAATATTAATACAGGGGTAACATGGGAGATCCTGGCAGTCATATGCCAAGATACTTGAGATCTAGGTGTGGGGAATCAATTATTATTACTACTACTGATCTTTGGAGAAAAAGTTGTATAGAAATGTATCAGAACATGTTTGCGAAAGGAGCATTAGCTTCCAAAATAGAAAGTATTCTGCTATTGAAGAACATTCATGTCTAAGGACCAATATATATGAAAATATACAAGTCAAGAAAGTTCTTAGCCAAACCCATAGATGTCTTTTTGCTGTTGATAGAGTATTTAGAAATTTTTTTCTATTCTAACAGATTTTCATCCAGTGCTTTCACAACTATTGTTCCCGAGTCTACATAATTTTTTATTACAAACCTTTCTGTTTATATTTCTCTCTTTGTAGTATGAATGTGGACAGGAGATGGAATCTACATTGTTGCTATAACATTCATTTCTATCAGCATAAAGTTTCTATCCTAATATATTGCAAGTACAAGTGTCACTTTAAGTAGCAGGTTTTTAATCAGCAACTTTTGCTGGCTTCAAATGCTATCCTATTTATTTTTGTCTTCCTTGATACGTTTTCCTCCTTTCCTTATTTTTCCCACTCTCCTAGACTGCTTGTTATTAAATGCATTGACTGTACTTCCTGTTAGCTGAGGCAGAGCTGTTATAATGCTCTCACCATCATCTATATATATACACGGCATAGGCTGGGTTTGCCTTTCACACTCTTGAAGAAGGGAATAGCTTTTCTGAGTAGGTGTACATCTGTGCTCATGACGTGGGCTGTGCAGATTACACAGGCACTGCTCTACATTTGGTGATGCTCTCCAGTCATAGATCTTTCTGGGGCTGTTTCACATTCTAGCCAAATATGGTCATGCTGTAGCCCAGTGGTTCTCAAACTTTTTTTTTCATGGACCACTTGAAAATTGCTGAGGGTCTCAGCGGACCACTTAATGATCTTTCCAACTGTTGTTTGTACCATTAGCTAACTATTGTAAAGCGCTTTGGCTAAAAGCACTACATAAAAAAAACCTTAATAATAATTAACTTTTTTTGTTCTACAAATAAAAGCACACAACTCATATTTTAATATCAGTAGTCTTACCTTTCTAATGCGATGGATGTGCCCTCTCTGCTCCCGCAGCAGCCCCCGAGCTGGGGCTGGGAAGGAGGGGGGTCTCTCCCTCTCTCCCCAACTGCAGCAGCCCCCGAGCTGGGGCTGGGAAGGAGAGGGGGTCTCTTCCTCGCTCCCCCGCCACAGCAGCCACAGAGCTGAGGCTGGGAAGGAGGGCCATCTCTCCCCGGCATCTGCAGCCCTGGAGCTGGGGAAAGTGGCCTCTTTCTCTGGCCACTGTAGCCCTGCACATCCCAAATTCCCCCCACCCCCTCTTCTCACCCCACTGCCCCCTCCCCCCTACCCCCTATTCCCCCCAAGGCCATCACCTCACCTTACATGTGCGTCTTCTCCAGGGTCCAAGCACCTAATTAGGTGTGTGGCCCTTCATTCTCTTGTGTGTGGCCGCCCAGGTACACACCTTAGAGGTAACTATCCGCGAACCACCTGAATGGAGCTCGCGGACCACTGGTCATCCATGGACCACAGTTTGAGAACCTCTGCTGCATCCTATACAGTCTTGGGGCTAAATAAATTATTCTCTAGTTTACACCTCTTGGTGAAATGATATCTTGGGAACGCTATTGCAGAGCCTCACACAATAATAATGTCCATCATTCTAATATTCTATATGAGAGTAGGTCAAGAGCCTTGCAACAATAACAACAGAATGGCCAAAGAATGTTCAATGTGTTCTGTCAGATCACTTATGGCCTCAACGTGGATGATGCCCAACAAGCTGGGGTCGTAGCGTTTGTGGCAGAAAGTACAGTACCATACAAGAAAGAGCCATTTGTACAGTTAACATATTCTGCTTTTTCTTACTATTTCTAAATATGCCCGTAATAGTTAACTAATGCCATTTTTTAAATTTCTCAGCAGAGCCTTGAGATATTGAGGGCTCAGTGGAGAATAGAGAGGGTCGTGTATCCAGATCTCCTCTAGAAGGATGACTATTTACAATACTGGCTGCTCATCCACTATGAAGTGATGAAGGTTCCTGTCATTCATGCTTGGCTCACATAGATCAATATGCTAAGTTACTGTGTCTCTATAGTTGTATGAGTTTACTTTAAAAATAAAAGACCTACTTCTCTCTGGGTGGATAGCGTATAGAAGTGGCATGGCTATGCCATAAAAGGGTAAATAGACACATACTGGCCACTTGTTGTGCATGTCTTATTGCATATCCATTCTTTTGTTGTTGTGTCTTCTGTTATTTTGCAGGAGCCCAGAGCAGCGGACTGACTGTTAGGAGTATTAATCTCAGTTCACTTTTAAAATTTGATTTCAGATCACATTTGTATATGCTAATAATTAATCTTGCATTTTCCTATGCAAAACGTTGTAATACTTGCTTCTCTTTCTATCCACCAGGTGTTACTCTCCAGCTAGAAACTGCTGTGCACTGTCAAACTCAGCATTGTTTCACAGTGGAGGTGGTGACAAAGGCAAATGACAAACTGTGCATTTCACTACGGCTGACATCTGCTTGCATCTCTCCATGGAAACTGCCAATCATTTGGCCTTACCTGGTAGTTTCTTTGGAGGAATTCAAGGAGGATTAACATTACAGAGACATTTGCCTGTGCACATGACTTGGCTTTGATAAAACTGCAATGCAGTGTATGTGAAACATCTACAAAGGAATACAAGCATAAGAGAATACCTGAACAGAACAGATGTGTATTCTGCAGCATTTCAGAACAAGGTTTTTACAGTAAACGCTGGGCCTAATTCTGCAATCCTTATTCACAGTGACTATAATAGAACTATTCATACAAGTAACTACTATTCAGGTTGCAGGGGCAGGCCTACAGCATTTACATTTAGAATTGTTGGGTCTTGTGATTCCCCTGCTACAGTTAATGCTATTTCTAACATCTAGAGCAGCCATATGGAATATGTAAGGCCTACACTTTTGTAGATACTAGAAATGATTAAGGAGGAACAATATTATGAAGGCTCAGATATCAGAGGGGTAGCCGTGTTAGTATGAATCTGTAAAAGCAGCAAAGAATCCTGTGGCACCTTATAGACTAACAGACGTTTTGCAGCATGAGCTTTCGTGGGTGAATACCATCCGAAGAAGTGGGTATTCACCCACGAAAGCTCATGCTGCAAAACGTCTGTTAGTCCATTATGAAGGCTAGCTCACAAGTATTAATAAGTCACTAGCCTGTCTCATCACTGGTAATATATGTATGTGAACTGAGCATTTGTACACAGGTCTTTTGTTTATTATTTTACATCTTACATAATTGTAAGTAAACCTAAATTTCCTTTGTAATCCATTGGTGTGCCTAATAACCACTAAAGTTAAAACATGGTTAAAACATAACTGATTCATTACACAGTGGATAGAGAACCCTTATAATGGTCTGCCTTAACTAAAACCATACATCACCTTCATAGCAGACAAATCTATCTGCTGTGTTTTGGCAGAGTTATCAGTTATAGATATTAAGCAATATTCAAGAACCAGAGACCAAGGAGCCAACAGGCAACTGTGCATATTAAGAAGTTGGTACCAAATTAAAAAAAAAATATTTCCCTTCTTTTCACTTTGTGTGCAGTGTATGATAGTATGTAACCTAAGAACGTATTTCAGGGAAGTAGCTGTTCATGATTTCAGATATTATTAGAATTTGATCTCTTCCATATGTATACCCCAAGGTTGGGGCTGCATTTCTCATTGAGACAAAAAAGTCAGAAGGTTTTGTTTTCTTGTGCTAAATGTATAAGGAAGGTATTCCAGTAAAATATTACCTCAATTGGGATGGCAACCCATGATTGGGTAACTCTTTCAATTTTGGATAGATTTGAGGCACTGTGAGGATTGGGACCTTTGCTGTGCTAGTTTATACTTTCAAAGAAGATCCATACTCAACTGCACATAAGCTTTATATTTATAGAATTGTGTTTGCCTAACCACTATATTGGTATCTAATGTTATGAGGTTTCAAGAATACAATTTTGTTTTTTGATGGGAAAAGGAAGGCTTTTTCTTCTTATATATGTATTACACCTGTAATATACTTTTCTTGCTCTGTGTATTTGGAGATATAGTCCTGTTAGAGATACTACATCTCGTCATGCTATATTGTCTGATGTCTAATGGTAATATAAGTACATTATATATGATTCTGTTATGGGGCATTGTGTGATATATTAAGTATCCTTTTATCGTTGACAGGTACCTTGTTCATGAACATCTAGTTGATTGTTAAGGAAAATGAGGTGGCTAAAGACATAAGATCAGTTCAATCATAAGGTAAAGAGGTTCCATAAGGCCTGAATGAGGAGAAGGGATCTGGATGTAATGGATCTCATACAAACAGGGTAATCTATTCTGTGCAGACTGTAAGAAGCCACATCTGTAGAGGCATGAGCAGAACATCACTTCCTATTCTGTCAAATGTGTTTCCAACCCCAAAAAGTGTACGTGAAACATATGCTAAACACATTGTTCTGGGAGTGAGCATATGTGGTTTATTTGAAGAGGGTTTTTAAAATAAATATACATGTAGTTGCAAATATACATGACTTTGAAGGATATCGGAAGTGCAAGTGAGCTACACATTTATAGACTGTGGTACATGCATTTTTGAGAGCACTAAAATGAGTGATTAGACCCCACCCGTTGGGAGGCAATATGATATAGTAGATAAGGGAGCAGACTACGAGTCAGGATTCTTGACCAGATCCTTGATCTGGGCCAAATTGATGTTGCTTCATTAACATAAATGTTGCTATGCTGATTTACAATAGGGGAAGATCTTGCCTTATATTCCATTTTAGCCACTGACTCACTGTGTGAGCTTAGGCACATCATTTAATTTCTCTCTGCCTCCATTCACCCTTCTGTAAAATGGGGACAGTAATGCTTACTCATCTGTGAAAAGTGCTTTGAGATCGATGGATAAGTGCTATATGAAATATTTTATATCACCCACTAATATGCAGGTAGGGCACATAATTGAGAAGATATTTTGACCTGATATTATAGGCAGTAATGGCATCCTCTAAATCCGTATATGTATAAACTGAGTGAGATTCTTGCATGATATAATCCTATTTCTGTAAGTGTAAAGTTGATATGTTCTGAAACTTACTGTTATCAATATATTAGTTGTTATACATTCCTAAACAGAGAATTGTGTGCAGTTACATTTGAGTGCTTCATAACTATCTGCATACTTAACAATTACAAGTACTGTACAGAACTGTGGATGAGGGACATACATTTTGATCCTACAAGGACAGACACAGTGACCTGATAGGGCCAGGGAGCATATGTTTATATTGGTGTACTAGTGATTTGTGCCTTACCAAATCCCAGTGACCTTCCAGAAGCTGCTGCAATCATCTATCTAGAATCCATTTTGGTATAGTGGCCTCATCAATAGAACAGATATCTTGAATACAGTATATCGGCAAAGGTATAACTGCTTCCAAGTGGGTACACTCTGAAAAAGAGCCTTTTTTTGTAGCTGTTCTTTTCTGTGAGTGAGATATGACAGCAGATCATTAAATGTCAGCACATGCTATTTTTCTATCTGCTGCTAATCACTGCTGGGGTTTTTGAGGTTATAACAAAGGTAGACCAGATTCACAGCCATGCCTTTTTTTGCTATTACAGCTTTCCTTAGCAGGAGAATTTTATTTCTCTAGTGTACCCTAGGCACTGCAGTTGGTGAAAAAGGACATTCTTCTGGTTAAAGCACTCAACAGGGGCTCAGGATAGCTGGATTCTGTTCCTGGATGCGCTGCAGCCTTCCTGTGTGACTTTGGGCAAATAATGTAAATGCTCAGTGCCTCAGTTTCCTCATATATAAAATGGAGCTAATGCTTCCCAGGTGTGTTATGAGGGAAAATTCATAAAATGTCTGTGGGGTGCTTAGATATTCTGGTAATAATATTATTTATTATTAAATACATGGATGATTCAGGAAGATCTTTTTATGTTAGGTTTTCTATAGAGCCCCTCACTCTAGTACCTAACTGCTGCACAGGTAAATTAGATCCTAAATGGTTTATTCTGCTCTTTTATGCTGTGAAACTGATGGTACAGCTCTGATACTGGCTGCGTTAACTTTGTCTATAAACTGCAGTTTTGGAGCAGAGAAGAAGTTTCCACATAACACTTCACAGTGACCTCAGCAAAATGGAGCCAAATTTGCATATGGGCCAAGGCCAGGGGAAACATTCTGTGGTTATCAGAGAGGAGGATAAAAGGAACACATTCATGCTTCACATGAATACTATGGAAAACAAAGAGAGCAAAATCTGACTTAAGAATTACATTTAATAGAAAGGCGTGTCCTAGTGGATTGAGCATGAGGCTGGGAATCTGGGATTTCTGAGTCCTAATGCTTCTTGCGGTCTTGAACAAGTCACTTAACATTTCTGGCTCAGTTTCTCCAATCTGGAAGTTGTGAGATTTAATTAGATAATGTTTGTACAGAGTTTTGACCCTGAGGAGTAGTAAACATGCTATACATTATTAATTATGTAAAAAAAACCCCACTATATTAAAAGGATGATAAGGTTGCAAAGTTAAACGCTCAAAAGTTAAGAAATGCTTGAGTTAAAGTTGCCCAGGTAACAGGGGTGCTGGAACAATTTGTATAGTGGGGGTGCTGAGAGGCATTGAACCAAACTGTAAACCCCGTATATAATGGAAACCAATTCAAGCCAGTGGGTGCAGCAGCACCCCCAACACTTCTAGTTCCAGCACCTATGCCAGGCAACCAATGATTAAACCACTAGTTTCACCAGTGGTTAAAGCTTGGCAAAGTTACAAGCAATTGAAAACCGGATTTATAATGGGAAGTATCAGGCAACCTTAACTATAGGCTGTGCTACCAGCTCTATCTATAATAAGAAGGAGATGACCTAGAATAGATTAAATTCACTTTTGGTCTTTTCAATAGAGCCTTGGTTCTGATGATGCTATGGATTCATTTTCTAATTTATAGTCTAGAAAAAAAACCCTAATGTAAGAACTGAAATGTATATTGGATACAATGTGCATTGTGTTCAAAACAAAACATGTGAATAGTTAATAGTGTGTAGTCCTAATGCAGTATATTACTTGAAGTTGTATTTATTGGCATGCAGGTTTAATTATGTTCTTCAAATACAAACTTTTTTTCCTTGCTATTGATTTCTTATTTACCCCAAAAAGATACAGACCATGGGAGCATGCATTTATTTATTTATTTATTTATTTATTTATATGTCTTTTTGCCCTTAGTGGAGTGGGCCAGCGGGCAATATTTTCAGTTTTGATTCAAGGCAACAGAAAGGGTTAATCCATCCCTATCAGCAAAGCACATATAATGGTGCTCACATGAAGGGGTCTTTCTGTTGCTTCTTTTGCCAGCCCAAACAATGTGCATGCAATGAAATGTCTGTATATTGTTAGACTGAATGGACTCAACATTGTGTTCTTTTGGACAGCATTTGCATAATGTAATTTTTAGCCATGTGCCCATCATTGATTCAACCTTAAACTGAGCATTCTGTGGAGTTGTACAATTGTTGGGGGTGGAGGAGAGGGGAAGAACACGTGGAGATATATTTTGAGGATAGGATGCTGACTTGGTACCCTACTTAATTGATGAGAGGACATTAGACACTGGTGTCAAACTTTCATTTACCCCACAATTGTGATAAATGAAGTGTGTGTGTGTGTGGGGGTGAAGCTCCCTTTGATGGACACCCAGCCAGCCAGTTAGCTGTAAAATACCATTTGGTAGCTGTTTTCTGCTTGCTTTACCTGTAAAGGGTTAACAAGCCCACAGGTAAAAGAAAAGGAGTGGGCACCTGACCAAAAGAGCCAGTGGGAAGGCTAGAACTTTTTAATTTGAGAAAGAAACTTTCCCTTTGTCTGTTGTTCTCCAGAGATGGAGACACAGAGCAGCAATGCTGTGTAAGGCTTGAACCAGGTATGAAAATTCATCTTCCATACCTAGAAGAAATTATTTGGATAGGGAATGTTTAGTTAGACACAATCAGGTTTATTTTTTATTTTGGCTTGTGGATTTTCTCTGTGCTAACCCCTGATGCTTTTGTTTGCTTGTACCCTTTAAGCTGAACCCCCAAGAAAGCTAGTTTGGGTGCTTAATTTTTGGAATTGCTCTTTTAAAATCTAGCAAAAGCCTAAGTTCCAGATGTATTTTCTTCCTTTTTTGTTTTTAATAAAATTTACCTTTTTTTAAGAATAGGATTGGATTTTTGGTGTCCTAAGAGGTTTGTGCATATGTTGTTTGATTAGCTGGTGGCAACAGCTAATTTCCTTTGTTTTCTTTCTCAGCTCTTCCCCGGAGGGTGTGTGTGAAAGAGTTCGAGGGTACCCCACAGGGAGGAATTCCCAAGTGTTCCTTTCTCAGTCCAAGGGGTTTTTTTTGGCATGTGGATGATGGCAGCGTTTACCAAGCCAAGGTCAGAGAAAAGCTGTAACCTTAGGAGTTTAATACAAGTCTGAAGTGGAAAGCATTAATTTTTAGAATCCTTGAGGGCCCCCACTTTCTGCACTCAGAGTGACAGAGTGGGGATTCAGCCTTGACAACATTCCAAAGAGAAAAGGAAGAATGAAAATATCACTGCTAGAGCTCCCTGCCCAACTTACATCCAGATGAACTGATGACGCAGAAGAATTAACATGACATCAATCACAGTTTTGCCTGCATGAAGACTGCAATATCAGACCCTAAGAATTCTCATTTCTTTCTCTGGATTTCTCCTGGCATCTCTCTCAGTAATACTTCTTCCACTTCAGATTTAAATGTGTGTTTTCTCCTGCTGATTGCTTTTGCTTTATTAGTATTTACTCTGTGAACTGTGGCTGAAGCATGTTTTACTGATTGGGAATTGGTTGAGCCTTTCAGATGCAGGAGACAGTGCCAAGATCTATAGAGACAGTGCATTTGCATAAAACCCTTTTGTATACAATTTTTATCTTTGTTATTTCCAGATCAGACACTCAGATTTCACAACATACATTACAAGTGATCTCTAGCAAAACATCAGTAATGAGATGTTAAATGGACAGAACATTTAAAATATTATCTGTAATATTGTAATGTCAAAGGAATGAAACATACTTAGAAATTAAATGAAAATGCATGAATACTGGATTTTTAAAAACTATAATAAAATAATGTTAAGGGTTATTCAAATGCTATCCGATGAACTGTGTAAATGGACTAGTTTGACAACCACATATCACCTGTATTATCCAAAGTAGCCTCTTCTCCTAACTTTCCATTAATTTCAGTGGCACATGAATTTAAAGTGTCTGTACAGGAGTTGGAAGGAGGTGAAACATCCAGCAGTGAAGAATATAAATTAAGGAAATTCAGAATAATGGATGATATGTCATCCTTAGAAGGAGACTTTTACTTTACAGAGAATTGTACATAACATCAAAACTAAAAACTAAGTCTGTTTACCATTAAGAGGCCAGATTCATCAAAATTGGAACAGTTAGATGTAAATTAATCTTCCCATAACCATCTTAAACCTTGTGTCTCAAGATTTGCATTGTGGGAGGGTAGAAAGGACTACTAACACTCTTTATTTGGATCTCAGGACTGGGGATGAAGAGTGGAGTGATTTATCTCAACAGCAGGGGCTGCTGAAGGAATATGTTGAATCCAGTGTTCCAGGTTGAATCCATTTTATAAAAGATGGACGGGCCTATGCTGCAAAACTGGGATCTGGATTCAGACTCTGTCAGAATAGATGGGGTTCAGATCCAGTCTCTGGGTTTGAGCCTATCTATCTATCTATATATTTTTAAAAATCTCCCAAAGGCTGTAGATCAGGGGTTCTCAAACTGGGGGTTGGCACCCCTCAGGGGGTCACAAGGTCATTACTTGGGGGGTCGCAAGCTGTCAACCTCCACCCCAAACCCCGCTTGCCTCCAGCATTTATAATGGTGTTAAATATATTAAAAAGGGTGTTTAATTTATTTGGGGGGTCGCACTCAGCGTCTTGCAATGTGAAAAGGGTTACCAGTAAAAAAGTTTGAGACCCACTGCTGTAGGTAGTCCCCATTATAGATATTAAGTTTCAGTCTAGAAAAAAAAGCTCAGCTTCTAAATAAACAGAACTGTCAAAAGCCTACCAATGCACATAGATATTTTATGATTTAATACAATGTTATAGATACTGGTTAACTTCCTTCAATCAATATTTACTATCTTGTCACTTGCCTTGAAATGAAAAATGCAACCACTTTGATAAGTGGATTTGAAAAGTTATCTATTTTCACAGTAGCTTCCACAACTTAGCATTGTATACTAACTTTCTCTCTCTTGCTCAGTATAGAGGTAGTTGGGTATAGGTGTGTATTCCTCCTTTTTGTCCAAAGATGATTGTTCAAGAGTTCTAGTACTCTGTGCACTCATATATGTGGGTCTCACATTTAAAGTTTCTACTTTAGACCTAAAAATGCCCTAGCCGATTTTCTTTACATTTGACGAAAATTATTTATTCTTCGACTGAGATCCATGATGCTTAATTTCAGTCCAGGATAAAAGTATCAGACAAGAGTTAAACATACTCTTTTGTACCTTTGTTTATCGATGTTGCACCTCATTATTTTTTTTAAATAAATTTGAGTTAGTTAGATTGTAGATTGTAGAACTACTGAATGCATCAGGAGGGGTGAATCAAGCCCACTATAGACAGGTGAATGAATAGCTGGGTCATAGGTTCAATCATAGAATCATAGGACTGGAAGGGACCTCGAGAGGTCATCTAGTCCAGTCCCTTGCACTCATGGCAGGACTAAGTATTATCTAGACCATCCCTGACAAGTGTTTATCTAACCTGCTCTTAAAAATCCCCAATGATGGAGATTCCACAACCTTCCTAGGCAATTTATTCCAGTCCTTAACCACCCTGACAGTTAGGAAGTTTTTCCTAATGTCCAACCTAAACTTCCCTTGCTGCAATTTAAGCCTATTGCTTCTTGTCTTAGCCTCAGAGGTTAAGAAGAACAATTTTTCTCCCTCCTCCTTGTAACCTTTTATGTACTTGAAAACTGTTATCATGTCCCCTCTCAGTCTTCTCTTTTCTAGACTAAACAAACTCAATTTTTTCAATCTTCCCTCATAGGTCATGTTTTCTAGACCTTTAATCTTTTTCATTGCTCTTCTCTGGATTTTCTCCAATTTGTCCACATCTTTCCTGAAGTGTGGCAGCAGGAACTGGACACAATACTCCAGTTGAGGCCTAATCAGTGCGGAGTAGAGTTGAAGAATTACTTCTCATGTCTTACTTACAACAGTCCTGCTAATACATCCCAGAATGATGTTCGCTTTTTTTGCAATAGTGTTACACTGGTGACTCATATTTAGCTCATGGTCCACTATGACCAGATCCCTTTCCACAGTACTCCTTCCTAGGCAGTCATTTCCCATTTTGTATGTGTGCAACTGATTGTTCCTTCCTAAGTGGAGTACTTTGCATTTGTCCTTATTGAATTTCATCCTATTTACTTCAGACCATTTCTCCAGTTTGTCCAGATCATTCTGAATTTTAATCCTATCTTCCAAAGCACTTGCAACCACTCCCAGCTTGGTATCATCCACAAACTTTATGAAAGAATCTGTTGCAGCTGGGTTGGTAAACTTTGATTAATGATAACATTTTTTAATTGGAAGGTTTTTTTCCCAGACTTTGTGGACCAAGCTAATCTTTGGTGTAAAACCATTTACTTCAATGTGCTTACATGAGAGATGAATTGATCTATAGTTCCAATGATAGGTAGGGGAAAGAGAAATTACCTAATGGGGCAATTGCCCTTTAAGTACTTGAACCTGCTTTATTGAAATCAATAGGAGCTTTAACATTGACTTCCGTGGGTGCAGGATCAAGCCCTATGAGCCTGATCAAAAGCCTACTGGAGACCATGGGAGTCTTTTCATTGACTTCAACAAGCTTTGGATCAGGGCCAATGGGAGAACTAACTTGTATGCAGGATTCCAAGCTAATAAAGAATCCCACATTATAACTGTTATGGGCTGCAGCATAAGCCAGGCAATTTATTTGTATTACAGCAGTATGACTCACCAAAACACTGTTGTTCCCTGCCAGCAGCCTACCAGGACACTGAGGGAGTCAGAAAAAAAGTGGTACTTATCTGAGGAAACAGACCAAAAAAGAAATACATGAGGACATTTTAGATACTTTTTTTATGGCTGATGGCACACTGTGCTCTTGCTGATCGTTTAGAAAATATTGTCCTGCTCACTCACTGTTCAAATTACTTTATCAAACTGACCCACCCATTTATCTTAATATGTCAACTAACATTTGAATATGTATAGCAATTTTTATCTGTACAATTTCTTCTTTGCTGTAGCTTCTTGGAAATCTTTTTCTTCCCCTTGTTACTGACAATGGTGGATTCTCCATCACTGACAAGTTTTAAATCAAGATTGGATATTTTTCTAAAAGAACTGCTGTGGGATTTATTTTGAGGGAAGTTCTATGCCCTATGTTATACAGGAGGTCAGACTAGATAACCACACTAGTCCATTCTGCCCTTGGAATTCATGAATCTTTGATGGCCCTTGTATAATCACTCGCTTAAAATGCCTACATGTATTAATCACAGTTCATTTTGTAGATTTATAGTGGACCAGATACAAATACTTTGTGCTGCCGGCTTTGTTTGAATTTTCCTCTTAAGAAAAAATACTGCAAGTGTTGATTGCAGGTCAAAATAATAATAAAAAAGTATCATTCTAAGCACAGTGCAACTTTGACTATCTTCCTATTTGTTAAGGAGATTGGAAAGGATATGGGAATGGTATCTAAATTCATTATTCATCATAAAACAATCAGTTGAAAGAGAACTTCCTTGTGTGAGTAGATTCATGTGTAATAGAGATGAGAACAAACCAACCTCCCCACAGTGTGAACTTGGGTGGTGAGTGGGAAGGAAGGGCTCAAAATCTGGATCCATACTTCAGACTTGGACCCATTTCTAATGCACTCCTCTGCATGTATGCTTTCTTTCTGCTCCCACTTTTTTGTCCAGCAGTGAGAATACTGTTTTATAGTTATCTCCCTAATTTACATATATTATTTTTTCGAAGGCTAGTTGCTATGCCTCTTGTATATATTACTCCACATTTTCACATGAGAAGAAAGGACTACTCTCTAGTGGACTGAAAAGTTATTGCAGTCCCTATGCCAACTGTAAGCAACGGGATTTCTTGAATATTGATAGTTCTTCTTAGTCTGACAAAAAGCCTTTAGGGGTAAAATACAGACTAATTAACAAAGTTGCCTGTCACCCTGATTCAGCAAAGGACTTAAGCACACACTTGAATTTAAGATTTTTCTCCAGTATGCACTCCATTTTAAGATCTTTCTTCAGTTCATGCTTAGCTTTGCTGAATCTGGGTCTATATGTGAAAATAGATAAAGTAGTAATATGGATATGTAAGAAGATAATTTAAAAAAACTACAAAGAAAGAGATAACATTTTTTTGTTACTGTTATATTGCTACCTGTCATAAGAAGCCTGTTACCTCAGATCAGTGAATGAGACATAACATACATTCTCACCTGATGGCAGGGGCTCAGGTTTTCATTGGCTTTGACTGAAGCACTAGTAATTAGTCACAAGTGACTCATTCACAGCAAACAATTTATCTGATGATTTTTGGCATCTTTCTCAGAATCACAGAATATCCATGAGCAGATTGTAGTTTTCTGAAATGTGTTAATTATTTGAATTTATTTGATGAATAGCTCTTTGCATTTTTCTTTTTTACTCTTGTGATTGACAGGAAATATTCTAAATTCAAGCTCTGTTGCTTTGTTGAAACTGGTCAAATAAGTCGCATGTTTCCATTTTCTGATTCGATGAACACACACAAAGGGTATGTTGTTGACCTGAATTTTATGGGTTAGTTGTTATGGCTCGCCACTGATCACATCCGACCAGAAGATTTATAGGTTCTTGTCCAATTCAGACTACAGGGTCCGAGAACTCAGAGAGTTCTATATCAGGAGAGGACTCTCGGGGTGCTTGGCAAAAACACTTACACTGAGGACAATACCAAATTGATAAAAACTTTATTGAGATTAACAAAAGAATAATAAATGCTATGAAACTTATCACTGCAAAACAGTAAAAGAATTCCAAAACTCCTGGTGGTAACATTCCTATTATAAGTACCTTAACCTAACATACTCATACCCTTCCTTGAGGACCCAGTAATAGGAGGTGAAGGACCAGCCTTACTCCTGGCTTGCCCAATAACACGATGGTTGTGGCTTCCCCAATAGTTAGGAATGTTGAGTAGTTATACTATACTACACAAGCTGAGCTGATAGCGTGATGGAAGATAGAATGATAGGTAGATAAAAAGATAGTCTATAGAATATAGGAGAACAAAGAAAAGAAAAAAGCTCCCTAAGATATCCTTACATGGTATTTTATAAGATCCTGACGTTATGTAATTCAGGCCCAACCTACTATACCCAAATCTTGTTTCCATACCCTAAGAAATTTATGGGTACCCGTATCCTATAGGTTAGTGGATTATGACACTTACTCTCTACATATTAATAAGGAGTGTCTCACTCCAAAAACTGCAAACCTAGGCTCTCTTGGCATGTTTCAGGTTTGTTGTGTACCCTGCGGTTACCAACCGGTTGCAGATGCTGGATAAACCTATTCAGTGTTGTGTGTAGTTCCTTCCTTCAGTTCCCCAAAGTTCAGGGAGCATTTCTATCTATGCCAAAGGTTGCCAGCCTTTATGCTGACTTACTCTTAACTGATCATACTTTTAGCTATTTAGCTGATCTTACTGGATACAGGCCGGTAGGCTTCTTGCATTTCAGCAAAACTTATTCTATGTATAATTACTAGGAAATACATCATATGTCTCAACACATCCTAATTTCATAGGAATTAATACTGATAAAATATAAGAATCATATATGAAATGGATTAATTCAGAAAGAGAAACATATTATTTGTTACAACTGGCTGGATTAGTAGGATATAATAGCTAGCAAAATAATCCTATGGGCTACAATGTCTAGAAGCAGCTGCGGGAGGGTGCTTCCCAGCCTGAGTAGACAGACCTGTGCTAGCTCTGCTGGAGCTAGTGCACTAAAAATAGCAGTGTGGCCACAGCAGCATGGACAGTGGCTCGGTCTAGTCTCCCAAGTACATACTCAGGATGAGGTGGGATTGTACTCAGGCAGCTAGCCCAAGCCATCACCATGCTGCCATAGCGACAGTGCCATTTTTAGCACACTATCTTAAGCAGAGCTAGAGTGTGTCTTTCTACCCATGCTGGGAAGCATCCTCCCAGCTGCTGTGTGGATATATCCTTACTTCCAACATGAGAGTATCAATGAGAGGGGGCTGCTGGCAGTGGAATTCTCTGGAAGGGCCCTGTAGCTTTGGAATCTGTTCAGCTTTTGATCTGAAACAGCCTGAATTTGCTGACCGTCAGGGCACGCTGCAAAGCTTGTCATTTCCCCACATGAGAAGGGGAATTGAAAATGAGAAGGGGAATTATAAGGTTGGCAACTTGTTGGAGGGGTAGGAAGATTTGCATTTTCAGCTGCCTGGCTTATTGGGGGTGGATTATATTTAATTGTACTGCTGCACTTAGGGTATTATTTGTGCTGTATTTTAAGCTATGTCATAGGTGCCTAAATCTTATGGACAGGTATACTTCCTAAGCATTTCTATATACTGAATCTAAATACATACATGCTTTGAATATCATTTTCTGCAATTGCTGGTGCCAGCAACCTGAATACCTAGATTCTTCATGTAACACAAATACAAAACAGGGTGCAAACATTGCCAGCACAAATTTGGTTAAATATGTGAACAAATGTCAATAGAAAATTTTTCTTGTGTTATTTGCTCAACTCCACGTGTAACATAAAAGAAAAGGGACAGATCTATGGGACTGCTGAGAAGGACTTGGGAAGATGCTGGCTATTTAAAAGCTTTTTGTATAAAGTGATATTCAATGGTAGTACTAGCAAAAACCTGTAATATTTTTCCCTGTCAGCTAATCCTTGGAGGTAGAATGATGAAGCTGATGTACTAAAGGAAGAAATTGCCAATTACTGAAGAAAACAAGAAAAGGCCAAAGGGAGGGAAAGGAAAATAGAAAGATTAGTTTATAACTAAGGTACTTAGGTGCAGCTGACTATATGCTGTGATTTTAACCCAGCCTATTAATTTAGCCAGCTGGGTTTATATCTATCTAAATGTGAAGGTACTACTGTTAAGAGAAAAGACGGAGTTGTGCTTCAGGGACTGGAATGGGACTCAGGAAATCTGAATTCAACCTGCAGTTCTGGCATAGATTTCCACTGTGACCTTGGACAAGATACTTAATCACTCTTTGCTTCAGTTCCTCATCTGCAAAATGGGGTGATTTGCCTGTCTCCCACCCTTTGTCTGTCTTGTCTATTTATACTATAAGCTCTTTGGAGCAAGAACTCTGACTGTGTTTGTGCAGTGCTGAGTACCCTAGGGTCTTGATCTCAGTTGGAGCCTTTAGATACTAGTGTAATAATAATAATAGCTACGTACAAATATATGGATCGTATTTTCAAAGCCCAGCACAATGTGGTCATTCAGAAAAATGTACATGTATCCATTATGAGTTCGTCTGTATTTGCACACACAAGTCATGTAATTGCAAGAACAAATTGGCAGTTGCATGTGCATTCCCTTGGTGAGTCCACCCTTTGTACAGGGCTTTGAAAATGTGTCCTTAATTGTTTAATTTAAACCCACTACTGCAGGGAAATAGATTAAAAGCCACAACAATTTCATCCTTAACTCATTCCACTGAGCCTAAGCATTGCAGCACGTGTACAGGATATCATACCAGTTCTAGTGCTTTATGGTAGCCCAGAAACTAAGTGTGATATAATAACGTTAAGAACAGAATTCCAGTGTTTACTCTGAATTCAGTTGTTCTCTGGATTTAATTTATACTTTTAGTGTTACTCTAATTTAGTTTTTGCAGCTGCACTCTCTCTTTTTATTGTCGTTTAAAAAAAGAATAAGGAAGAATACAAAATGAAGAAAATTTTTCTCTCTCCCTCTTTTTATACAAGACCATCTGTTAAATTATGGTTCTTCCATTGAGATCCCAGTGAAGTAAAATTTTGTGAGCCTCAAGGTGTGCAGTCCACAGTGCCATTTCAATTCCATAGTAAGGTTTCTACACATACATGTATTACAGTTACTGGAATAAGTGGTGCGATTCATCAAGGTACCTTGCCACTCTCCCAGCCGACACCAGATGATGTAGTGTGAACATGTTTTGGTGCAATTCACAGATGTTTTTTGTCAAGGTTAGCACAAGTCATCCCTGCCTTCTTGCTGTGAACCAAGGATATTGGTGATCAGCACCCTGGGGGAAATTTCTATAATATTTGCCATGTTCAATAATGCAACAGCATGTTTTAGTGGCTCTTTAAAAAACCCCGATGGCTCACATAGAAATTGTAAATCATGCCCTATGCATAAATACTGTACTGTATGATAAGTTATCCTAATTTTTTAGCAATCAGCAGAAACTGCAACTTTATACACCACGATGGAATACAATATATGCACGAAGTTAATGAGTGCATTTCTGATGACATTTTTCTTTGATGAGCCTCCAGCAGTGTAGTCCAAGATGACTTTTGTTCAGAATTCCAAATTCATTATAACGTGCTACATTCCGGTACTTTAAAATTAGCAGGAGGAGATGTTCAGAATCACAAGTGGCAGGTAGGTGTCTAACTGCTACAGAAAGTCAATGGGAGTTAGCTGCCTACTTTCCATTTGTGCCTTTGAAAAGCTTCCCCAGACTTCATGGGCGGCACCAACTCTTTGTGTCTGACCCTTGCCCCCATTCGTTATTGCTTTGTCATAAACACTTGTCCGTGAAGACTGATTTTAAAAAGAAGCACGCTTGGGAGTCTGGAGGTAAAGAGCTACAATATGAAACATCTTTAAAGGTAAATCAATTTTGTGGCCTAATCAACTGGAAAGCATCCCTTCAGCATCACAAATGCTACAGTATATATTATTTTTTTATTCCCAGGGACAACATGTACTTGACTATTATTTCAGCAGAGTACAAGACATATAAATAATACAGGTATATATACATAATTATGCATAACATGACAATTTCTAATAAAATGTCATTTATTTTAAAGGATATCCAGAAATTCTTTCTTTCTCGGTCTACATAACTGAAAGAATAAAGCTTTAAATCTAGTAATGGAAGATGGATGTGGCTGCAATTATTAAACATACTTTTCTACTCTAAATTGAATCAAACAGTAAAAATAATAAAAACAAAGAAGAGTCAGGGAGAGAGTAAGAAGAATGAGTTGAACATTCACTTTTTCTGGATCCAGTTTATCTGCACATAATTTGAAGATGAAGAAAAACATGTCCAAAAGATGTGGGATTTGCTGTACTTTAGGGAATTTGGGTTTTTTGTGTGGATTTCAGTGGGGGTAAAGCAAATGTCAGCTAAAAGGCTAAATGCCTGATCCAACTTCTACTGAAGTCAATAAGGGTACGTCTACATTGCAAAAAACCACCCTCGGCAGTGAGTCTCAGCGCCCTGGTCAACTGGCTCAAGCTCGTGCTATGGGACTAAAAATAGCAGCGTAGACCTTCCTGCTTGGGCTGGAACGCAGGCTCTGAGACCCACCTCCCTTGCCAGCCTAAGTGGGAATGTCTATACTGCTATTTTTAGTCCTGTAGTACAAACCTGAGTCAGTTGACCCAGGCTCTGAGACTTGCTGCCGCAGGGGTTCTCTTGCAGTGTAGATGTACCTTAAGAGTCTTTCCAAGCCCCAAGGAATCAATTGCCTTGCTCCCAAATGCCCCTATTTAGCAAAGCATGTGTTATAACTTTAAACACATGCTTAAGTCCCATTAAAGTCGATGACACTTAAATGTATGCTCAAGTGCTTGGCTGAATAGATGTGGTTGCCTGAATTGAAGACTAAAAATGGTCCTGATCAGGGTAACTAATACCTTTACTGAATTAAGGACATTTTGGTTAGAAATAAATTAAGGAAACCTAGGCTGAGATTGCTTTTCTAGAAGCACAGCGCAGAACTTGCAGTGCAGGGAAAGAGAGGCTTTCAGCCATCTTTGCATCATCCCAAACTTGGGCTGTCTGTGGCTCCTGGAGTAATTTAGACAAACATAGTAAGTTACGGCAGCCTCCCTGGGCTGCCCTATAGGCCGTAGCGCTTCCCTGAATCTCTGCAGCACTGAATACTGTTGCCCCACCCCACCCAACATCAGCGCCGGCTCCAGGGTTTTTGCTGCCCCAGGCAGCAAAAAAAAAAAAAAAAAAAAAAANGCTCCTGGAGTAATTTAGACAAACATAGTAAGTTACGGCAGCCTCCCTGGGCTGCCCTATAGGCCGTAGCGCTTCCCTGAATCTCTGCAGCACTACATACTGTTGCCCCACCCCACCCAACATACTCCTTCCACCACAGCCTTACTCTATGCACTATTGCAATACAAATAAACAATAATGTAAACAAATGTGCTTCTGCCCCCTGAATCCAGTTTTACAGAAAATAGGCTTCAGTGTTCACACTGCATTGAGGAGGGCATATGTTCCCACCTTTGCCGCTGCTATTACTTAGCTGAAGGCAATTTGTGATTACATCACTGTTCAAATAATTAACCATAGCATAGTTGTTTTCTTCTCTTTTTTTGGGGGGGGGGGAAGACATGAAATGCGCAGCACTAAGTTACTGCAATGCTGCAATATTAAGGTGGCACAATTACAATCACATTATACCAGAGAATGAAAAAGTTCTAGCAGCAACTTTTACAGAGCCACATAAGCAGTATTTTGTATTCTTGGTTTTTGGTTAAATACGTATTAATATATTATTGTTTAAGAAGGGAAATGCATACCACAAATCACAGAGGAAACCAAAGTCACAGGGCCAGCTTCTGCCTTTGCAAAAACAGGCCCCAGTCACAGACAGGTTGTCCACTCCAGGTTTGTAACTGCCTGCCAAAGAGCCTGCAGCATATTAGGAATACAATCTAAATCCCATTAAAGTCAATGGAAGGGCTCCCACTGACTTCAGAGCAGTCCCAAACAAGGGCATTGCTGGCCAGGGAGGGAATGTGACCAGGGCAATTGGGACACTCAGTAGTTCAGTACAAACTCTAGGCAGCCTGAACTGAAAAGTCTCCTATAGAGCTCCCCACAGAGATTAAAGATGCATTCTCTGGGCAACAACCCAAGTACTGGGTAGTAGATGAATGCCCCTGAGGCGTTGCCAGGAGGGCCGGCGCAACCCATGGTGCCAACATTTGGGGGGCGCCGGCGCCCCGGTCGTCGTTGGAATTTCGGGGGCAGGACCTTCCGCCGCCTATTTCGGGGGCGGGACCTTCCGCCACCTAGGGCAGCGAAAAAGCTGGCGGCGCTCCTGGTTGCCAGGCAGGCAAAGGGACATGCAATGAACCTCATTCAAAGCTTTGTGGGAGTCTTTCTCTTAAAATCAATGAGTTTTGGATCAGGCTCAATTTTCAGGGATAAATGTGCACCCAGGATTTACAATGCAGCCAAATTAACATTGCTGGTGGAAACAGTTCCCAAATTTCCTGGGTTTTTGTTATTTTAACCATGCAACCTTAATTTTGCATTAACTTAGATGTTTCATATTTAATATAGAAGAAAGTGTCCTACCACAATTTAAGAAAGATTTTAATACTTTAATGCTCCCTGAGCCATAATAAGATCTTAAGGCTGTCATTTGCAATTGTAAAGCACTCTGTTCTGACTTATGTGATATTTTCATGAAACACTAAAAAAAGGAAATCTAAAATTCAGAATTAAGTCACTCATGAAAAATGTTAAAGATCATTTTAAAGTATCAGGCCAAATTCTTCACTGCTTTCGATGGGATTGCACACAGGGATTTGGCCCATTGTGTTTATATTACACCTTCTTTTGCAAAAGTGTACAGCAGCTTGTGAAGTTATAGAAGAAGGCACCTATGCACAAGTGTACACTTATATCACTATGGGTGAAATTAACCCTGTGTGGAGGAAAGGGTAAATTTAGTCCCACTAAAACCCTCAAAGTAGAACTTAAATGTGTCTTTAGTGATTCACAGGCCTCCTCCTGGTCCATTGCATGGTGTGTGTGTGGGGGGGGGGGAGTTGAGCTTAAATTCACCACTGTGCAGAGGGCCAGCAAAGACCTGATGATGAAGACATACCTGCACATTACTGGGGGAGAGCACTTCCTTCCCCTTTAAGGCCTCTTTATGCCACCAGAGCAGTATCAAAGGATTTTACCGTAAGTGAGATTCGGGCTCCTTGTTCCTAAATTGACCCTAATATGGAAAGCCAGGAAGATGCCCACAATAATAATAGGCTGTGCATGTGTGAAGAAGAGGGTCCATGCCTGTCATAATCCTGTATCAGATATGGACTGGCTACAGAGCTTGCTTACATGTGTTCATCATAAGATCCTTTGATTCTCTGCCACCTATGGCTGAGTTTTGTTTAAAGAAGGTATTTTACACACAGTGCCACCTGGTGGCTGAACTGTATAATACAGTTTACCATTCTATTATATCTCCCCCTTTAAGTTCTACATTCCTACCATTTACAATATTTACTGTCACACTGTCTTTACAATTCAATACATATCAATATGTTAAGTGTCTCTGAATCATCCTGGTTTCCTAATTACATGACATGGACATGCAACAACTTGGTCATCTGGCTGTCCATTAGTTGCAACGACTGGCTGTGATCAGTTTGGAATCCTTGCATCTCCTTCTTGTTCCGCATCTGCCACCGGAAGAGTTTGCTCTGTTGATTGGTCTTTCTGAGGAACAAACTGTAGATATCGACAGTTTTTGTTGACCTCTTCACGGTCAGTCTCAGTCACATATGATCTGGACACTGAGTTATTTTTCTTTATGACAGCTGGAATTGTCCATTCCTTTTCTCCATCCAATTTGACATGAGCATGATCACCAGGTTCGAGATCTGGCAGTTCTCTAAATGAGTGAAATCTGTTGTAAAAGTGTTCATGAGCTCTTTTAGCCTTTTTATCTGATTTGGCCACTCTATTCATGTCTGGCCACTTTGGAAATAGGATCTTTTCCAAAACTGGAAAAATAGTGCTGAGTTGTCTTCTCATCAGGAGTTGTGCTGGCCTATATAGCCACTATTTATGTTGATCTGTTACTCAGAAGAGCAAGGAATGGATCTTCCTGCTGTTGGATTTTCTTGGCTGTCTGCACAGCTCTCTCCATTCATTTGTGGGTAATGTGGGCTGCTAATAATATGATCAAAATCAAATTTTGTTTGGAATGACTTAAATTCTGCTGCAGTGAATTGTGGCCCATTGTTTGTCACTAGTTGTTCTGGAATACTGAAGTGAACAAAAATGCACTTCAGTTTCTTTATAACACTGCAACACGTTATATCTTTCAAGTACATTATTTCCATATACCTGGAAAAATAGTCCACTACGATCCAGTAATGATATCCTCTGAATTTGCGTAAATCTGCAGCAAGTCTCTTCCAAGTTCCCTCTGGTAGGGGTGTTTGTACACTGTATGATTCAGCATTGTCTCTTAAGTTGATGTGTACCAGATCTCCTTTCAAAAGTCCAACATCAAATATTTCATCGAGTTCTTCCACCTATCTCACTTGTCTCATCCTGGCTGCCATGCTGTGGCAGAGAAGGTTGTTGATCTTTGATCCTTTCATCACATACACTCTGAAGGCACAGCTTTCATCTTTGTAAGTTGTTTCCGTGGTGACCTGGCCCATGCAGTTCAGAATCACTCCAAGGCTAGTCTGGAGCTATGTCAGGTCACTTCAGCTCTGGGAGGGGTTGAAGGTGATTGTAAGTCCCTTCTGAGATGACTGTGACATCAGCCCCTAAGTCAATTTTAAAGTTAATAGTTTCACTCTCCAGGCAGGGTCTGTGATATCAAAAGTGATATATCCCAGAAACAATGGCTCTTGTTTGTCTGTAATATGAGTCAACTCCCTGACAACTTTGGTGTGGCAAACAGCAGCAAAATGTTCATATTTCATGCATGTATTACACATGTTCTTCTAGCTAGACATGCATTATCTCTTGGGATATGAATTTTTTTCCATACGTTGTGCATGTAGGCTGGAATTTGTCCCTCTTAGTCTGTGAGTTGTCTCTCCTTGCCTCAGGGGTTTTATGATAATGACTGTTAACCAGGGGCGGCTCTAGCTTTTTTGCCACCCCAAGCACGGCAGGCAGGCTGCCTTTGGCGGCTTGCCTGCGGAAGGTCCGCCGGTCCCGCGGCTTCGGCGTACCCGCCACCGAATTGCCGCCGAATCCGCGGGACCGGCGGACCTCCCACAGGCAAGCCGCCAAAGGCTGCCTGACTGCCGCCCTCACAGGGACCAGCAGGGCGCCCCCCGCGGCTTGCCGCCCCAGGCACGTGCTTGGAGCACTGGTGCCTGGAGCCATCGCTGCTGTTAACACTGACATGTCCGTTTATAGTTTCTAAGCTAGTTTCAGGTTTTCAAGTTGCTTCTGCCTTCTGTTCTGTTTGACTAATTCTGACTGCTTCGCTATTTGGATAGCTGTGGCTAGCGTTAAATTTCTCTTCAGTTGTACTTGCTGTGAAAGGTTTTAACTGTTAACCCAATTACCAGCTGTCTCTGATATTTTCATATTTTGTATTCCCAAAATCACAATTTTCAGCCAATGTATGCAGATTTCTTGTAAAAAACAGTCAACATTTTCCGCTGGTCCTTGAATTCTTGGGTGAAAGCTGCTTTTTCATACACCGCATTTCTCCGAGGTATAAAATATGCATCAGACATAGCCTTTCATAGCCATCTTTGGGATTGTCTCCAGCAAAGTCAAAGGATTTAAAGATATAGTCTACTTGGTTCCCCATAGCATGAATTAAAGAAGATACCTGTATATTTCCAGTTTCTTTGTGCAGCTTGGTAGCAATGCAAAATCTTGCAAAATATTGTTTCCAGTCTGTCCATTCTGAAGGTTTGCCAAAGCTCAAGTTCTCTGGGGCATTGAAGAATGGCATGTTGATGATATCCTGCAAACTTTGCTGTTGGTCCTTCTGTCTGCAATCTTTGTTGATGCTTTCCTTCTGTTTTCCTTCTTAGTTTACTCCTGACACCATGTCATGCTCCTGTATCAGATATGGACTGGTCACAGAGTTTCTTATACACACCAGATGTGTTCATCATCAGATCCTTTAATGCTCTGCCAGGTGTGGCTGAAGTTTGCTTAAATAAGGTATTTTACACACACTGCTACCTACTGGCTGAACAGTATAATGCAGCTTAGCATCCATTACAAGCACATCCCCCATGAAACAGCACACAGATGATACATACCATCACGCCTCATCACTATGATTCCAGTTCTATTTTGCGTACCATCTAACCAGTCACTCAAAGACAATCACCTCTGCACCTTTCCATCACATTGTTGTACTGTTCTTCTGTCGTTAAGCTCCTGCTCTAAATGTTTTTACTAACTGATGCTGCTGTTGTTGTATTGCACTGTAGCTGCACAGAATTTAGGGACAAATCCTGCCTTCCTATTTCATGAGAGTAGTATGTATGGGTCCAAAAGCAAAATATGGCCCTATACCCTGATCCAACATCCATGGATGTCTTTCCATTGACTTTAACAGAAGTTAGATCAAGTCCTATAATTATCAATTCTTCAGGGCCATGGGTCAGGAATCAGGGTGTGGTTGGTCATATCTAGTTGTCAGAGCAGGAGCCAGGAGCTCCAAAATGGAACCAAAGCTCAGAACCAGAGTCAAGCTGGAGGCCAGAGCCCAGGGTCAAACCAGAGTCAGAGCCAGAGTCAACGCTGAGGGTCAGCACCGGGTTATCCAGTCTGGAGTCAGGGAAAGCAAGAGTAGGGCTGGGTCAGAGGCAGGAGTGAGGCTGAGGCTGAGACAGAGCTGGAACAAGGCAAGGAAAAGGAACAATACAGAGTCTGTCTCAGCAGCGGGCCAGGAATCTACCTTGTTGCACAGACAGCCTCTGGGTGTTTCTCCAAGGCCTTAAATAGTGTGCCTGTGCCAATGACGGAACATGGTCAGCTCCAGCAGTCAGCGCCTCTGTGGGCGGGACATCCAGTGATGCTTGGTCCCACAAGGCTCACAACCCATCAATTGTTGCTCTGTCGAAGCTGTTCGGGGGCGTCGTGGATGCGGCAGTTGCTCAGGGACCTACTAGCCCTATAGATCCCCACACAAGAAAGATTTTATCTTTGAAACTGTATGTTCAGTGCTATTCACATCTAAGCACTTAATAAATAATGAATGACAATGATTCCAGTCACTTGCCTCTGTTTTGCTCACAGGCTACAAGAATATACACTAACAGAGACTTTTTAAGTACAGTAGCAAACTACTTAATAATGTCTGATTTTCATGTCATGTAATATATCACTACTTTACATAAAGATGAACAATCGTCACCCTAAGCTACTTTCAAAAAGGAGATTTATTTACTTACCTTCAGTGGGAACTGACAATTATTGAAATTTTAATAGTGAAATCCCCAGTTTGCCCATTAACAAGCCTTCTATTACAGGGGACAACAGTAGCTAAACTTAAACTGGCTTTTCTGCACTGTCATTTCTCTTGAAAGAGAAATATAAGAGAAAATAGACAAGAATTAAGTTTTTGAAGAGAGATTATTCCAGCTGCATTAATAATAAAATTAAATATCATAGTCTAGCAATTTATAGTCTCTCTCTCTCTCTCTCTCTTTCTCTCTCTCTGTGTATATATATATATATATATATATATATATATATATATATATATATATATGTGTGTGTGTGTGTGTGTGTCCTTATGGACATTCAAAGTACATTAAAGTTACAAAGTCAAGCACTCAAAAGTTAGGGAATGGTAGAATTAAAGTTGCCTGTGCAATCTTAATTTGGCCCCTTTGCATATCTGCAATATTATAGTCTTTAATTACATACTCACATGCTATTTATCCCACAAGACCCAGTGAATGGGTAGCTATTCACTATTTATTGTTATGCTCCTCATTCAGTGTGTGACCTCATTCAATATATACCACATACCATCCAAACCATGCAATACAGAATTATTAATTTCCTTATGGACATTATTATGGTGCTTTCATAATAGTATATTAGTTCTTTACAAATATTAATGATTTTATCTTCACAGCATCCAAGTGAAGTTTTATTATTATTTTCATTTTGTAGATGCGTAATGGGGACACTGGAAACCAAAATTGTCAGCTAATTTTGGTTGCCAAATTTGAGACATTAGGGCCTGATTTCTTGGAGTATTACACATTTTATAGCACTGTAGATGTTCAAAGCACAGCTCCCATTGACTTTAGTTGCAATTCTGAGTGTTCAGCATTTTTTCAAATCAGACCCCAGGATCTCAAATCAGGAACCCAGAAAATGAGGAACACACATTGGTCACCTGTGAAAAGTTTGGTTTAAGTGACTTGCCCAGCATCACATAGAAATTCAGTGGTAGAGACATGGATAGAATCCAGTTCTCCAGGGTTGCATTCAATTGCCTTAAGCACAAGATCTGATTTTCTTTTTCTGAAATCCCCTGTTTACTTCACTACACACTTTCTAACTTCTGCAACAAACAATGCGGGGGTCCTACAGACAACAGCCTCATTCACTACAGCATCTTGATTCAGCCACAGAGCATGTCCTGTACTTGCAAGTTCTATAAGACTGAATTCTAGAACCCAAGAAGTTGTAAAAGGTTTTCAGTTAGGAGGTCCAGATACTCCCTTCTTTACTTTCAAAGCAATAATCTTGTAGTGATAAACTTCATGCCCAATAACATCTGATATTAACAATAAAAAAAGAAAAGTTCTGTTCATTGGAAGTATTACTTCCGCTTCACTCCCATTTGAAAATCCTGATTTTCCACTATTAGCATGTTTAAAATGTCCCTATGAAAATGAAAAGGTGCAAGAAAGTGGAACCTGAGTTATTTCCACTTTTAAATAATAATGGAACCTTGTGTGAACATTCTACCATAGGTTCTTCCTTTTCTTCTTCCCTCTTTTGAAGCTTTGGAAGAGATCTTGTTGCATTTATGACTCTTTGGCCGAATGATATATACTTTATAGATTAAAGAGGATCTGTCAGCCCTCCCAAGTCTATTACATTTTTGCTTAGAACAGGAAAAGAAAATGCCAAAAGCATTTTAGAGATTAATTGATTTCTTCCTTGTTTAATCTTGACTATCTTCTTCCTACACACACACACACACACACACACACACACTCAAGAACACCCCTCTCCTATTTTCCATAGTGTTCCTGTTCCCTCCAAACTTCATCCTTCACTCAGAGATCACACTAAAGCTATGTCTTCTTTGCAAAACGGGTGTATTTTTACATCAAGTTCACTAACTCAAGATGTCTATCTCACTGTAATATCCTCATAGAGACAAGGCAAATGTAGTTTGTACATTGATGTAGGTGGTTGAGGTCAAGCCTATATGCCGCACCTGAGGTTTACTTCAATTAGCTACACTGAGGGAAAAACTACTGTGCCTTGTCTTCCCCAGGATTTTACATTGGGTTAGCTATCTCCAGTAAAAACACACCTATTTTTTTTACAGTGAAAAGCTGTACTGTTTAAGAAAGCCACCATCAGTCTTAGGCCCAGGCTCAGTAAAGCAGTTAAGCACATGCTTAACTTGAACTATGTGCTTTCCTGACTCAGGGTCTTAATTTGGTAGCCATGGCAGTGGTGGGCCTTGCCAGGCTGAACAGGGCCTCATTGAAATTCTTGACGTTATATCTCTTCCCCACTTTTAAAAAATCATCTTTAAATGTTTATATCTCAGAGCTGTAATTTTTTAGTTGGATCACTATTGGCTTCCTTATTACTTTTTCCTCTTTTAAGTCTCCTCTCCCCTCATTCATTTTGGACAGCCTCTTCTCATTTTGACTGACTTTTATTAAAGGGGCAGAATGTAGCCTTCTGTAGCCATGAAGCAATGGGGAAGGAATGAGGGAGTAGTTCTGTGTGCGGCCCATATCAGAGTTGACAGAATTGCAGTCTCTCTGTTCAGGGGAGTGCAGGGGTTGTTACTACCGGGAACTACCTACCCAAAAGGGGTTGGGGACGGACAGGGAGTAGGCTGGGCTATGGCTTTGTCCCCTCGTGCATTGATCAACCAGCAGAGCTGACCAGAGGCATTGGGGTAGAGTGGAGTATGATGCACCCCTTAAAGGGATGGTGCAGAATGCTCTTCCCCCTGTGCAGCCCAGTCGGTGGGCTTTCGGAATGCTTCCAAAGTTCTAACGCTGCCCTGGGGTGCTTCATTCAGGGATCCGGCAAGCAGGCAGAGTTGTTAGCAAGAGAGCTATTAGATGTGCTGAAGCTCAGTCTTGACTGCACCCTGGCTTACATTCCTCAGCCCCTGGCTCCACCAGACTAGGTCCCTCCTGTAACCTGTCCCTTTCTCTTTAGTTCCCTTCATTATACTACATGGGCACCCGCCCTTATTATGGGCTATGGCTAAATGCCACAATCTAGCCGCAAGTACTCAGAAGTGGTTTTTTTTGTTTGTTTTAATGTATTTTAAATTGTTTTACCTCAAGTGCCTTGGTGGGGTGTGAGGGCTGAGGTAGAGAGCAGGAGCATTTTATAAATAAAACTGCCATTAGATTTTAGTCATTATCATTTTTTATGATAGTTTTATTAGTTAGTAACAGCTTGTGTTTGCACTGCCCCTCTTTGGTTTGCATCCACAAAGATCGAGATTGCCCAAGAGCATTCACTCTGTCTGCACCCAATAGGATCCCTGCATAGAGAACGTTCCCTCATGCATTTGCCCAAGTCTCAGCTTGATGTCTATGTCCTGGAGAGTAAAAATGAAGAAACAAGATACTATTTCAGTGTAGTCCCTGCCTTGGGTTTCTTTTCATTGACTTTTTAGAGAACAAACACATGTTCTGGACCAAAAGAGGCTGAATTTTGCTCTCCAACAGCCAATGGAACTGTTGTTTTTTTAAAAGGAAAGTAAAACAAATGCCTCCCTTTGGTAACCTGAGCACTCTGCAGGGGACATCTGAAAAGAACATATTCAAAGTGTCTCACAGGGAATGAAACACTTTGAAGAAGAGAGTGCTTTGTTCCTTCCTACAACAGCTAAACTGTGCCTATCCTTATTTCAAGTGGGCAGAGGAGTGTAGGGAATGGGGAAAGAAACATAGCCAAAGGATAGAGAGGATTGGTTTTGAGACAGGAAGGACATGCTGGGAAGGATCACAGACCTCGTTCTGCCCAGATTCCTCAAATAACTGGAGAGCAGCGGTTCCAAACTTAATTGAGTCACATACCAATTTCTTTAAAAAACTGTTGTGAAGTGAATTGATGGAACATTAAACTCACGTACCTCCAGTGCCATTGTTTGGAAACCCCTGAACTACAGAGACTGCTTTCAGACACCTTATTCTTGAATCCATGGGAACGTGTTTTCTAATGGTTACAGCTGTGCCATTAGAATCATGAATCCAGAGTGATTGTGATGCAAGAGCTAAACCCATGAGTCCTGACTGCCAGTCTCACCTCTCTCACCACTAGACCATAATCCCCACCAGAACTGAGACTAGAGGTCAGAAGGTCTGACTCTAGTCCATGAGCTCTAAATGCTAGACCACACAGCCCAAGAGCCACGAATAGGGTGTGCATAGGGAGCATGTGTTTGGACATCTTTTGTGTGGATAGCACCCAAGTTCTCTCTTATGCTGGCTGCTGTATTTTTGGTGTCTTTCTCTCTTGCCAAAGCATTGAGGGGACTTGTCAAGGAATGTTTAGAATTTTCTGATTCCCATGGTGGTTCCCTCTGACCAGCAGCTGCTACTATGTTGATAGTCAAGCAACTAGATCCCTCTCATCTTGAAAATCTGCAAAGGGCCCTATTGAACTCAGTGGGACTTCTCACAGGCATATGGGTCCATGCATGCAGCAGAGTTTGCAGGATTGTGGCTGAAAAGAGGGGCTGGACTAAAAATGTAGATTTAAAGTCACTCATCATTCTCGTGTCAGATAAAGATAGAGAGAGAGAGAGAGAAATCCAGGTTTAAAGAGTGGGCATTGGTTATGTTGTACATGGATGACAATTAGGAGGGAGTTAGTTTGATTTCATTCTCCTTTTTTCCTTACCATAGTTCAAACCAAATGATACGACAGGTTCTTGATGAAAACTTCAAAGATTCAGGAAAGGGGAATGGGCGATGTCTCCCACGACAGCTTGTAGGCATTATCATGTTATTATTTATTGTTATCTATATTATTTATACTGCAGCAATAGCTACAGACAGTAAATGAGATCAGGGCCACATTGTGCCAGGGAATATACAAACACATAGTGAAAGACTGTCCTTGCCTGGAAGGGCTTATAATCTAAAAAGAAAGGACAGGCAAAGAGTGGAAAGGAAGCCATAGTGCAGTCTGGAGAATCAGCTGGTCAGGTTTTCATATTGTAGAGGTCTAACTCTGATTTCACACCTGTTTTACACAAGTGTAACTAAATAGATTGTAGTAGAGTTGCTCTGGTTTACACTGGTCTAAGTGGGAGAAAACCGAGACCCAGGTGCCCTCAAAATAACTAAAACAACAACTACAAAACACCAATCAAAATTACATAGCAAAGGTAGAAGCTAAAAAAGAAAGAAAAAAGTATCCAAGCCCTAATGTATTTAAATTATATATTCATACACTCCTGTTTAAACACCACATGCTGAACTATAAAATAATTCTCTTCAATATGCTTACCTCCCCCACCTTTGTTTTTGTAATTTTACAGCTGCAGGGAGCCCCAGGTGCTGTTTTCAAAGAAGATTAAGGTACTGCATCATGAAGACTCCATTTCTAATCAACCAAATCCATTGTAGCTAGGGATTTCAATTTAAATATCATTACATGTTTCAGAGGAAGTTTTGAAAAATGGAGAGAGAAGAAGAAAAAATTGAACGGTAGTCTGAATGAAAAATTGCAGCAAAACGTTTATAAAATGGGATGAAATCTTAGCGCGCCAATTGCCGGAGTCTTTCCCCAGCACAGAGTGGAGGGAGTAGTTCTGGATGCTGTTTGGTGGGGATCTCCTAGCAGGCAACTCCAGCTAATGCCAAGTCCCGAAATCTGGTGAATACCTTCAACTCCTTGTGGCTTCAATGGAAGCTGGTGATGCACAGAACCTCTTAGGAATTGGCCTACATTGTACAGCGAGTGAGATTAATTTGAGAAAGGATTATGTTACTACCAACACACAACATTCCCGTGACATTTGTGTCATGCAGCAGTGTATGGAGGCTGAACTAGGAGACATCTGGGAGAGGGAGAATTAGGGTTAAATAAAGTTTGGTATGAAAAGATGACATAAGAACATGTGATCCATTTCCTGTCGCTTATTCCCAGCTTGTGGCAAACAGAGGCTAGGGACACCATCCCTGCCCATCCTGGCTAATAGCCATTGATGGACCTATCCTACATGAACTTATCCAGTTCTTTTTTTGAACCCTGTCATAGTCTTGGCCTTCACAACATCCTCTGGCAAAGAGTTCCACAGGTTGACTGTGCATTGTGTGAAGAAATACTTCCTTTTGTTTATTTTAAACCTGCTGCCTATTAATTTCATTGGGTGACCCTTAGTTCTTGTGTTATGAGAAGGAGTAAATAACTCTTCCTTATTTACTTTCTCCACACCAGTCATAATTTTATAGACCTCAATCATATCCCCCCTTAGTCGTCTCTTTTCCAAGATTAAAAGTCCCAGTTTTATTAATCTCTCCTCATATGGAAGCTGTTCCATACCCCTAATCATTTTTGTTGCCCTTTTCTGGACCTTTCCAATTCCAATATATCTTTTTTGAGATGGGGCCACCACATCTGCACACAGTATTCAAAATGTGGGCATACCATGGATTTATATAGAGGCAATATGATATTTTCTGCCTTATTATCTATCCCTTTCTTAATGATTCCCAACATTCTGTTAGCTTTTTTGACTGCCGCTGCACATTGAGTGGATGTTTTCAGAGAACTATCCACAATGACTCCAAGATCCCTTTCTTGAGTGGTAACAGCTAATTTAGACCGTATCATTTTATATGGCTAGTTGGGATGATGTTTTCCAATGTGCATTACTTTGCATTTATCAACATTGAATTTCATCTGCCATTTTGTTGCCTAGCCACCCAGTTTTGAGAGATCCTTTTGTAGCTCTTCACAGTGTGCCTGGAACTTAACTATCATGAGTAGTTTTGTATTGTCTGCAAATTTTGCCACCTCACTGTTTACCCCTTTTTCCCAATCATTTATGAATAAGTTGAATAGGACTGGTCCCAGTACAAACCCCTGGGGGACACCACTATTGACCTCTATCCATTCTGAAAACTGGCCATTTATTCCTACCCTTGTTTCCTATCTTTTAATCAGTTACCAATCCATGAGAGGACCTTTCCTCTTATCCCATGACAGCTTACTTTGCTTAAGAGCCTTTGGTGAGGGACCTTGTCAAAGGCTTTGTGAAAATCTAAGTACACTATATCCACTGGATTCCCCTTGTCCACATGCTTGTTGACCCCCTCAAATAATTCTAGCACGTTGGTGAGGCATGATTTCCCTTTACAAAAACCATTTACCCTTTACAAAATGCTTGTTTTGCTTATTGTTTAGTTTTGTGCCAGTAGGTGGCACAGGGGTGAGTGGCAAAGTTTTTTCTATGCAGAACATCCTAGCTATATATAGCCAGAGACTGGAAACTGATGGCAAATTTGAAAAATGGACTAGTTCCTACAGGTTTTTTTTTTTTTTTTTAATCTTGGCAATGCAATAATATGATCATAAAAGAATAAAAATGACATTTGTATGAAGAAATAAATCAACATGTATGAAGAAAATTAAAAAAAACCCTATTTCATTTCTTAATGAAAAAGTGCACACAATAGTAAGGAACATTTTTGAAAAGGAGAAGAGAAAATATTAATAAGGATGGCTGACTGCAGTGCAGCCTATTGTGAAATTTCTGCTTCTGCAGTATCCACTGAATAGGAATGCAGATTGAACTGATTTGCTGCACGGCAGGGAACTTTCCAATTGGTCTTCACTCTCTTTAGAGCTACATTTAGACAGTATCTTGATGGCTCTGACATGCTTTAAACATCTCTGATCATGGACTATATTAATTTCAAATTTCACCCATAAGGATAAGATTTTTTTTTTTTTTAAAGCAGATATAGTTATAGGAGGTTAATTGTATCTGCTAAATGTCTGAGTAGCCCAAACAGATGGCAGCATGTAAGATGTATTTACAGTGGGAAAGACATGGTTGATGTCCTGAAAAAAAAGTTATGGGGCTTGATCCTGCTCTCATTGAAGTCAGTGGAACTTTTGCCATTGACTTTGATCAGAGCAGGAACAGACCGAAGTGAATACACAATCAGTTCTCAGAAAAAAAAAAGTCAGCTGAGACTGTAATGTTCACAGCCATGCTATGGAGTTACCTAGGATGTGGGGGTTGCCTACTTCATAGCTGCTCTTGTTAGGTCAAGCACATTGCACACACCAAGGGCTCCTTGCATTCCTCCATTCCACCCCACAAGCTCCCTTTGTACCACCCTCCCATCCCCCTCTATTTCAGGGACTAATTCCCCCCTGTCAGGGTTTCTGGGTATCCTCCAGTCTCCCCTCCCATACCAGAGTTCCCCATTCTCCCCACATGCCAGCAGCTGTGTGTGCATCCTCATGCTCTCCATTCCCTCATCTCCTTATGGCAGGGGCTCTGGGCGTCCCCCATTCTTTTCTTCCTCCCCTTGCCAGCAGCTCTGTATGCAACCCTAGTCACATGTTGTCCCCTGTCATGGGCTCTGTATGCCCCACCTTCCCCTCATACCAGGATCCCCCAAACTTCCCCTGCCAGGCATTCTGTGTGTTCCCATTTCCCGCATAGCAGGGTCCTCTCTTGCCCCACATGTCCGGGGCTCTGTCTGCCATAGTCCCCCTTTCCCTCCATGCTAGGGATTCTGTGTGCCCCCTCCCACATACCAGGGTCCCCCAATTTCCCCTTGCCAGGGGTTCTGTGTGCCCTTCCATATCCCCCCATATCAGGGTACCCCATTCTCCATCCCCATGCCAATGTCTTTGTGCTTTTCTCCACATCCCCTTCCCCGCCCCCAGACATTATTATTTGTATGGGATATAAGTCATTCAGGGTGTCAACGTGTTAAACTCTGTTGGGAGGATGAAAAGAGATAAGATGGGAGTATTGTTATGCTGGATGGATGCCATCAACCAGTTTGATCTATAAACAATTTCAGAGGCACTTGAAGATGTAACTGTGCTAAAAAGATGACAGGTGCTTCATATGTCCTCTATTTTCTCTCTTTTGGTTTTTCAATTTCCATCAAAATCAATTAGTTCTGGACACTGAGGTCTAGAACATTCCCTGACAATTTGGAATTGATCAGATGTGGCAATCAAAAATTGTTGGATTACATACATATAGACAGACAGACACAGAAATGTTGAGTATAAGGCCTTTTCATGCTCAGCCAATCACATGCAAGCTGGACATAGGGTTTTTTTTGTTTGTTTTTTTGTTTGTTTGTTTTTTAATGGAAGTGGTTTGAATGCTATTAGCTTATGAAGAGCTCAGGGCAGGTGAAGTGTATTTTAACAAGGGTAATCAGAGTCAAAAAGCAAACTAGATGCACAAAATAATCTCAGCTGCCTGCACCCATTTGACCACTGGCTGCAGCCTAAGGGGGTGAAGGGCTTAAAGGAACCTGTTTCAGCTCCCTGATATTAGGGTCTATTCTACACCATCCTGGCATGTTTTAGAGCAGCTTTCAGGAAAGATTCCCATTAACTTCAACAGGCTTTGGATCAGGATTTGTAAGCCCAACTACTACTGTATGGAAGTGTGAACTCACAGGTTAGTGCTAGTTATTGTTTAATTTCTGTGTGTCCTCTTCTCTTTCAATGTGGCAGGATAAAAATAAAGGATCTTTCTCACCCTGGCTGCCTAAAATTCTTAATAGACTAATTCAGATCAATCCACTAATCTGAGATTCTATTTTGGTTCAAGGAAGTTTTGGAAAATAACATGATGGTTAAAGAAGAATCAATAACAACTCTTTATGTTCTTGGCATATTATGTGTCTTTTGAGATACTAGGTCTCTTCTGTAACTTTTGAAAACTGCAATATGCATAACTCCAGTTCCTATGGACAAATTTTTTCCATGATGATTGAAGTCCAAGGCCCAGTACCTACAAATATTTAAGTGTATGCTTACTTTTATACTTTTGAAATCATTCAGCTGAGATATATGCATAAAGGTAAGCAAGTACATAAAAGTGTTTGCAAGAGAGAAGCTTCAGGAATGTCATACTCCTATATCTATGAATACAATATAGGGCAAAATGTTATCTTTTCCCCTCAGGAAGAGCTGCTGTTTGTTGAGGATTATTGTACAGATCAGTATTAATTTAGAGAAAGAGGGAAGCATTTTATATATACACTAGATGAAATATATTCATTCCTTTGTGGGTAAGTGCATTGGAAGTCTGGACTATGGAAATAAGCCTTCCTGGAGAATTACTATAGTACCTGAAAATTCCTGGAGAAAAATTCATCCAAGAAACTTCACTCTCGTTGGGACTCACTATTAACTAGGTTCACTCTGTAGAAAAGAAATATGAAGTCTGAAATATTTTTGCTAATGGTATTTTAATCAAGTAAGAGACATCCCTCATGGATCCTTAACTGGGGACTTAAAAATCTGCATTTAAATTGAGATTCTAAAATATATAACCCAAGAGCCTATGAATACCTTTTCTCAAATGTACTGTATATAGCAAGTGTGATGTCTTTTCTTCACTTTTATTTGTCATAACACACTAGTTATCAAGAAGTTAATGTTGAAGATTTAGCTAAAAGGAGAAAGATGAAGGTTGGAAAATAATTGAAAAAAAATGGGAAGGGAATTGGTATCTTGCTGGCTTGCATAACAATAGCATTTTACAGCTAACTACAAAGGCTGTGGTCCTGATTCACCTTTGCTCTGGACCTTGGTTTTTACACTGTTGCAAAGTCGGTGTAAAATGCTACCATTACAATTGGAATGCACTTGGCATTCTGTTTATACTGGGCTAACTCACTACACATTTGGTGCAGGAAAATGGTGAATAGGGTCTAGCCTATCTTTCACAGCATGATGATAAAATACATACGTTATTTTGAAGATGCACGACCAGATCCTCATCTAGTGTAAACTGGCATAGCTCCATTGACTTCAGTGAAGATACTCTGATTAACACCTCCTGAAGATCTGGCCCATAGAGTTTTTTTATTTGGATTTTTTTCTCTTACTGTCCAAAACTGTATTTGTTTTGTGGATGCAGATGGTTTCCATGTGCAATTGCAGCAGAGTAGGGTGGGAAGCGCCGCACCCTACAGCCTTGCAATAGCACCGGTCTCTGTGGGGGGAACAGTACTTGATCTGGAAATGGGGAGCGGAGTTAATAGATGGTTATATCACATACATCAAGGCTTTTCAGTTGAAAAAGGTGCATTGGAGGGAGGTTATAAACACTGGGGGAGAGGGGTTAGAACATTTGGATCATACCCTCACTTTTTTTAGGGTAATCTGTGACTTCTGAGAACTTGTGTCCAGGGCTTCTGCCCCTTTCCTCTGCCACTTTAGAGATAGAAGGGTCATGGCATGGTGGTGGTGCTGCAGATGACTCTGTTCCCATAGAAGCTACTTCTCCATCTCAACACCCACACACCTTGGCTCTCCTCCCCAGCCAGGATATCTAGCTCCCTCATGTCCTTCCAGAATTTTCTTCCCCAGCCCCTTGAATCACATAGGCCCCAAATACTCACTCCATGGGAAAGCAGCTTCCTGTGGTGAGAGACAATTAGGAGAGAGATGGGGCAACTGGGAGACTGTCAGAGCATCCCTTGGGAGCAACAGGACTCAGGCAAGGAGCAGGCCTAGCAGAGGTGTAACAGCTCCAATTCTCCAGTAGAGGAGATCAGGATTTGGCGGCATTTGCTCTCTTCTCCTTCAGGAAGACCAATGAGACTTCATCTGTAGCAGCAGCCAGTTACACAGGAAGTCCGTGGAAGAGCTGTGACTAGAATCCACGTCTCCTGATTCCTTTCACTCTTAGCGCATTTATATTAAAGCTGGATGAAAAATAGGGGGGGAAATGGCAATTAAAATACTTTTTGCCCTGGTTTTTTCACTGACGTCATATTTTTGAATGTTGATGTTTCATTCAGCTCTAGTATTTACAGAGGGCCTGAAATAATAAAAGTAAAACTGGATAGAGTCTGAAAGCAGAAGCAGTCTCTGGTCTTCTCTTCTGATGGCTTAGTTGCTTGGACTTGGATTTCTTTTTTCTTTAAATCTTATCAGCTTGTGGTTATTGTGGGTAGGCTGTTGCGGAAAAGCAAGTTTTGTCCTGGGCTACAAACACAATGTAACCTGAACTTCTTGGCCTGTGGTTTAAATACAAGACCATCCTTTCTCCCAACTGCTGAATGATGGCCTCTATTTTAGGAGGGAGTTTGGGAGGGACCGGTGGTAAAATCAGGCACTTGAAAGGGGAGAAAGTGCACTTGTATTTATGCCACGTGGCAGGTTCATTATAATCTGTACAGTTTTTAATTTCACACCACTTTGGCAATGTTATTAATAATCCTTGGCAACTAGAATATACTTTCCAAGTAGTCTGAGGATTTGTAGAAAAGTTTATTCTGAAACACACAAATGTGATAAATTATTAGTTTACGTTACAGCACTACACATCAGAATCATAGAGTTTAAGCCGGAAGGGACTACCAGATCACCTCGCCTGACTTCCTGTACATTACAGATGACCAACACCACCCAGCACCCACACATTAAACCCAACAACCAAAATGTAGGACAAAATATTACAGTTCATGGAGACAGACTGCTATGTGCCACAGAGAATAGGAGGGACTGAGGTGCACCAGTGCTCGAGGGCCCCGCAACAGCAGAGAAATAATTAAGTGAGATGTACTCAGATGATCTTGGCAAGAGACCTGCACCTAAACGCTGCAGAGGAAGGCGAAAAACCCCCAAGGTCACTGGGAATCTGACCTGGAGGAAAATTCCTTTGACCCCAGGTGATGACTTAGACCCAGAGCATGTGAGCAAGAACCAGCCAACCAAGCACCTGAGAGAGAGAATGCTCGGTGCCGACCCTGTCCAATGCCCCATCCTTAGCTGTGGCCATCCCTGATGCTTCACAGATAGAGATCAACATCCCTTCCCTCAGAATATGCGAGAGGGGAAAACCCCCCACATTTTAAAAGTAAAAGTGCAATTCTGAGGCTGAATTAGAAGTAAGGATTTGGGGGGGGGGGAATAGCTTGCCTTTTTGGCAATTTGATTGCAACCAACTTGAAAGCTCTTAATTAAGCACAAGGCAAATGAATCTTAAGAACTGTTCAAAAAGCTGTTCATTTTTTAATATTTGTATTTTGGCCCCCAATCAGGATCATGGCTGCATTATGCTAGGCATTGTATAAACACATCGAAAGGCACGGTCCCTGTCCTCTAAGAGCTTACAATCTAAACAGACAACACAAGCATTTCTTTCCCCCGCCTTTCGCAATATACAAACAATGTGGTTAGAATGATGGTTGGGAAATGTCATGTCAGTAACAGACGTTGAAAATTTATTTTCATTTATTGTTAGGAGGCAGGAGTGGATGTGACCAGAGGGAACGAGTTACTAGGAGCCAAACAAGAGGAAAAAGGAGACATTCAGGGGTTCGAGAAGAGAGAAGAGGAAAAAGAGAAGAGGATATATGGAGAGGTCAGTAGGGAGGGACCATGATGTAAAGCTAGAGAAAATATCCAATCAGACAGGAAAGAATGTCCGGAGTCCAAACTGTCAAAAGAAATCTGCTTGTATGACTTGTTTCCAGGAGATTCAGAAGATGTGTGGCTTCACTACTACAATTGCCCTGGCCTCAGCCCAGGATGAAATGGGGAAATCTTTTGCTTCCAAAGGCCAGCTATAAAGCTGAGTGAATCATGGATTTTTTTGGCTCAGGGGAATTCAAACCAAAACCATTAAATTTTTTTTAGTCACATTAAAAAGAAAAATAACCCTCAGAATTTTTTTTATTTTGAATGGACCAAATGTTTTAGTTGATTCAGAATGAGTTTTCTCAACTTTTTCACTTCAATTCAGCAGATGTTTTTAACCCTTTGTTGGTGGTTTCTTTGGGTTTTTTTAAACTGGCCAATCATTGTGCAGTGGTCTGCTGTAACGTTAACACCATTTTTATTAGTGGTGTGTATGGACTTCTCAATGCACCAGAATGAAAGAAATGGAAGCGCCATCTCTTCCTGTGATTGTGGAAAGAACATATTCAAGTAGCAAGGGACTCTTATTGGCTACATTAAGAAATAAAAATCAAAGCTTGAAATCGTTGTGGCTTGCTGTGACTGTATAATGTCAACAAAGAGGGAGGTACAAATCCATTTGCTGCATAATCTGAGTATATTTTGTGCTGTTTTCAGAGGAACAATTTGAGACATTAAGCATATTATTGTCTCTTTATGGCTCTTACTATAACAGAAAAAGACGAGAGAGTGGAGTCAAAGGCAGAAAATATGAAATATATGTCCCTTGTGCATATATTTTAAAGGCTATCTATGCTTTTATGTTTCTGTTTTACTTTCAAGCTGGTGGTGGGGGTGGTGTGAATTGGGCTTCCTAACCTTAGAAATATACATATCATTAGCTGACAAAGAAAGGAAAGTGTTTAGAGTAGCAATGAAAAAATTAGGCTTGGTGAAGAAAACATAGCAACAATGTTTGGCAGGCACTAGGAGCTAGCTTGGGCTCCCAATGATGGCAATGGGAATTTTTTCAGTGCTTTAAATGAAAGTAAGATTAGGTCCTAAATTTGATTTATAAATCAGGATGCTGCATTCTGGAATATACCCTATGGGTGGGATTTTCAGTAGTGCTCAGCATTGTCCAATTGAAGTGCACACACTGAGTACTACCCTCTGATTACTGAAATTAACAATTCACGACTCACTGCTCTTGCAAATCCTACTCTGAGTTCTGAGTGACAAATTATTAATTTTAGTGGTGTATGGAATAGGACTTCCATGAAAAGGGATCCACAAGCAGCCACGATCAGTGACTTGACATATAATTACCAGAATTAATCCTGCTGTCCTGCCGATGAGTTTTGGTTTGGTAGCTAGAACTGGCAATCTCCTTCTCCAGATTGTTTGTCCAGTTGCAGTTCAACTCATCTGGAAGTAACTTAACATAAACTCATTTGTTATTTTATTCTTATCCATCTCCATACTCTCCAATAATTTTACTCCAAATGCAACTGAGAAATCAGAATAAAGCCAGACTTGGAGTGGTCTCCTTATAGGTTTTACAACAATGAGTATAATCAGTATCTAGGAAATTTGGAATATGTTCTGACACAAGTCAGTCCCAGAATCCACATCAGCAGGGAAAGAGAAGACCTTCACTGCTGAGGCCATTCAAGTCAATGCCAGCAACAGGACCATGACTAATTATGTTAATAAAACCCCAAAAGAAACTAGATCATTATCTAAGGTTTTTAAACCTTCAGAGACTCTATTAGAAACTCTGAGATAGAGTCTAAGCAGATCCTTGTTGCAACTACTCAGAGCTGGGCAGCTGTGGCCTGCCCTCTTCGCTGACCTCTAGTGACCAATTCTATCAGTCTCAAGTAATTACTTAGAAGTTGAGTTCAGTCACCTCCTCTGATTAATTCCATGCAGCGGCCACACACCACAAGAAGAAAAACTTAATGATTTTATACCAAAAAACAGATGCTGGAAAATTGGTTTGGAGTGTTGAAAATGATTGCTCAGGGGCTGTGTTTGAGGTAAATGTCATTCACATTTAGCAATGCAGTGACATTAGGGTTTATGGAAGTTGGGAATATGGCTCATGAAGTTTGTTGGGCCTGGATCCACATATTCTTGATGAGCTCTTTCACTTTCATCCCTATGAATCTCTACTTAAAATTTTAAAGCTGGAGTGTGGATTAAAAACACCCCACATTTCCCCACAATCTTTAATTGGAATCACTCTATACACTTACTTACTCTGAATTGATTTCAACAGCAGAAAGTTTTGGAGCTATATATGCCAGTAAATAACCAAGAATAATTAAAGACAGTAAAATGGCATGCAAACCATATCATCTTATGCTGTGATCCCATCAGCTCTTGCAAGCTAAGCAGTCTCAGGCTGGACCATGCTTGGATAGGAAACCTCCAAGGAATGCATGTCAGAGACTTGATAACTAGAACTTTAATTTGTTACTGAATCAATATCTCAGCATACTGCTGTGGGGCTCTAGGCTGCTAGGGATGCTATCTTTTGGATAAGAAGCAAAACCAAGATCCTACCCACTTGTGGCCATTGAAGATCCCATGACACCTTTTATAGGATTAACCCCAATGTCATGGAAAAATTCTAACTCCCAAATTTCTGCAGCAACTTTTCCTCACCTTCAGCATCAAGTTTTAGCTCCTTCTTTAGCCTTCAAAATCCTACACAAGTCAGCTCCTACTACTTCTACCTCTTTGTAGTTGTCTTTTCTCTTGTTCTGTTGTTCTACCTCAACTATGTGACCAATCACCCCTTCATGTCTTTCTCCAAATCTCACCTCTGTGCTTTCATTCATGTGGTACCATAGCCTGGAATACCCTCCCTCACCTGCTTTAAAAAAATAAATAAAAAATGGCCTTTATAAAATAAAAATGCCATGGCTGGGCAAGCAGGTTTGGACAGGGGAGGGTGGTGGCTTGGTGAACCAGTTGAGAAAAGCCATTCCATACCTGGGAGTGCCATGGAAAAAAATACGGAGACATTTGGAGGGGAGAAGGGGACAAATTTGCCACAAAGAGTGGCATAATTAACAGAGCCAAGTATACACTGTCTATTGTGACCTCCTTCTCTCACACTGGTGAGCAGTTATTCCCACAAATAAGTCCATTGACTTGAATTGGACAGTAACTGTTCACCAACGTAAGGGAGTCAAGCTGGCTTTTAGAATACAAGATGTTCATGGCAGGGCACTTGTCTTCATCGTATTGTCTGTAAAGAATCTAGCATACCACTGCTACTATACAAAAAAATAAATACCTTCTACCTACTTCAGCTCAACCCTGCAGTTTCTACACTTCTTACTGGTACATTTGCCCACCACAGAATGCTCCTTTCCTGTCCTACAACTGTTTTGTAACATTGCTCTGCTTTACTGAATAGTTGCTGTGTTTCAACCCAGCATTTCAGTAGCGTCTGAAATGATCCCGGAGTATTGTTTGTAAAGTGCTTTGGGATGAAAGCTATTCTACAAATATAACATCATTATTGAGACTCACATGTAAAAAATTGTCTCTACTGAAAAGGGGGATTCCCTGTCTATTTTTCAAAGTAAACTCATGCTGTCCCATTCAAATTTAAGAGTTGAATAATTTAATAAGTTAGCATCTGTAGAGCTCCAAAAGGGCAAGTATTGCTAGCTCCAATTTACTAATTGACTTGCCCAAAGTCACAGCATGTCCGTGGCGTGGAACCCAAGAATGGTGATGCCTAGGTTTGTGCTTTACCTATTGGACCATCCTTTCTATGATACTTCCAGATGTGTAGCCTTTTCTGGGACATGCACCCTGAGAAAACAAAATTCCAGGAACACAAATTAGCATGGAAAAAAGTGGCAATGTTTTTTTTCTCTTCTTCTTCTTCTTTTTCTCAGCACTACATTCCAGCATTAAAACAGGAAAGGCCCATCTAATTATGCATCTCCCTTTTGATATTCACAGACAATTCTGATTTATTCACATGAGTTTGAGTCATAAAAAGTGCTTTTTAATATTTATATTTGACCAGTTTCTATGCAATAGTTCACTATACCATTGCTCATCACTTTTACATTCCTTGTCTGGGTGCTTTGAAACAGGATAGCAAGCAAGTATACATCTCGATGCTCATCTCTAAGTAGACAGGAGAATTAAACACTTAGTATTTTCATCCATAAATGAGATATCTCTTCTTGAATAATGTGAAAACTATCAAGAAATACAGGGCATGGTGTATTATAAAAAAAATACACTTTTTACATCTGCATAATAAAATACACTGAGCCTGACCATACAACATGCAAAATTCCACGTGTATGGAATCGCTGGTGGGCAATGTATGCAGTATTGGGCCCACTGTCTACAGGCCACTTCCTGTGAACCCCTTGTCTCTTCCATTAGCATACCTGGGCCATGCCTGTGCAATGAGGTATCATACTATTAGCATTACATTTGCTAATTTGCAGAGTTGGATGATTTTGCAGTAAATTAATTACCGATAATCACTCTAAGGCTTTTCACCCATAGTTACATTATGAAAATGGCTCTTTGTCATCCCATTCTATTTTTTTCCAGATTATTGGCACACGTACCCCATCAAAGAGAAAGCAAATAAAATCTGAAGTCACATAAATAGGGATCTAAGAAAAAAAAAAAAGGCAGTAAACAAAATGCTTTTTCCTATGATAAAAAGGAGAGCTACCTGTATAGTGTGTGTACATACGTAATGCTGAGCCATAACAGCTTTATCTGCATGTGTTGGGGATGCTCGTGCTATTCACAATCTCATCCCAGGGTAGAAGTTTTCAGTGAAGCTCGTGTGCCAACCCTCTCGGTGTGTTGTCAGCAAGGATTGAACACAATCACTAGATCTAAAAAGCACTAGCCTCTACTACTGAAGCTAAAGGACTAACTTTGCAGCTCAGAATCATTGAAGACTTGGTCTTTTTATGTGGGCCAGTCACTAGAGGGAGACAGTGTGCCACACTGAGCTAATGTGGGTTTAGATTGGAAAAAATGAAGTCTGAAAAGGAGATTTAAAGCTTTGTGGCTAGATCCTCCAACGTAGCCAAATGCACAGCATGCAAGTGGAGAGTGGAGTGCAAAATGGCTTAAAGCTCTCCTTGCACTCCCCATATCTGGTTGTCATTCTGTACATGACCATTGTTAGAAAAAACTTCGGGCTGCATTTTCCTCCGAAGATGAGCTCATGTAGAGGCATCCCATTTTTTTCACCAGCATCCCCCTTTTCCCTGCTACACCAGTGAACAGGATGTAATGTGGCATATAAGCACCTACATCAGCACTACACCCCTAAAGAATTACTCTTAAAATGGGTTGATCGCCTGGGGTGCTTAACCTGGATTTATTAATCTCTGAGGCCTGTACAATTTTTCTTATGGGACTAGACTGTACATTTAGAATCAGACCTGGGTATCAGGTCAGATTTGGGAGTAATGCATAAAATGCACTGTCTCAGGAGTAGCCCTGGGAGAAAATGTGCCTCAGGAGTAGCCCTGGGAGAAAATGATACCTGCTTCCCCCTTGCTAAGAGGCGTGCATGTGTTAAAGTTACCTGTTGGCTTATGAAAAGAAACCAAACATAGCAACATCAGTCAATCCACTAGGAGAGGCAAACTAAGGTTCGAACCATTCTCCACCCACTCCCTGCCTACCTGTTCTAGGTTGAGCGGTGTAGCAGGTGCATAATGTCCACTTGTTCCTATACATCTGGACCCAAAGTCCTGGTAACTCATGTAAGATTGTAAAGAGGGTTCTTACTCACTCTTCTGCCCCATCATGGATGTGTAGTTCAAATCACAACCTAATCCATAGTAAAGGTAATGTAGATAGTATATTTATACTGCCCCACCACACTGTGCACCACCTTGTATTAACAGTTTTCAGTGACTATAAACTCAAAATTGTTGTTTTCACCTATGGTGCCCCCATTTTGTGTTTACTTTCCAGAAATGTTCTAACAAAAGAGATTACCGGCTGGAATGTTCACAAACAGTGAATTTTAAATGTACATTATACATTTGTAGGAAAAACTTTGAATTGGTGAAAACAAGTATTCCTACTGGAAACCTGATTCTAAGAATGCAGTCAGGGTACAGAAACAATACCATGGGATAAGACCCTTATGTACAATCAAAATGAACCAAGACAGCTCAGATTTTGAATAATTAATAGTCATAATGAACTGCTCATGGACAATGTACATACGAAGAGTTCTCCAGCGAATTGCTCAATAAGTTATTCTGAGTGAGAAATACAGTCAAAAAAATTGAAGATGGCTTGAGGACAAATCACAAACAGAAAAAAGAAGCTAAATTCAGTCTGGACCAGAATCCCTTATGTGAGTAACTTGGCTGATAATTCAATGGGGGATACATGTGTGAAAAATTCCTTCCTGTTGTGAGGAAGGGGTTCACAATCTGGGCATAAAGAAATAATTATGAATTGCTGCTTTACTTCTATGCATGATGATATAACAATGTCTTTTTTTGTAATTACGTAAATTCCCAGCTGGCTGCTTAGGTCCTGACTCTATATTCTGCAGTGTGAATGTGACACTGGTAGACCAGGTGCCAGCTCATGCCAAAGCCCCAGGCCTCACTGAACACTTACAAATGCATAGCTGGAAGCCAGGCCAATTCACTTGTGTACTAGCATAGATCAAAGTGATTTGTTAAATGTAAAAATGTCTTTGGTGTTTAAACTTCATCAAAACTAATGGGATGCCACATGCATTGTTTTCACTTATCTGTTTTCAGTTGTAATGCAATAGCAAACACTCACATTGTCTATACCTGTCACTAAATAACCCATCAAATGAGAAAGAAGCCCTGTGTAATGCAAATGAAGAACTTTAACAGGCAAATACTAATTTTTGCGCATTTGAAGGCAAGTGGTCATTGTGTCTGATTATCAGAGATCAAAATCTCTAAATGTGCTCCTCTCTCTCTCTCTGCCAATCAAAGAAAGAGCTCACAAGGGTGGTGACCCTGTCCGTTTGTTTCCTGTGAGAAGAAGCTATAAGTATGGACTCAGAGAAAGTTCCTGCATCTCCAGGCTGTTTGGATTTTAACAGGGCAGAATAACTGAACAAGAAGATGGAGATCCCCAAAGTTATTCTGGGTAGCCTGGAAAGACTTTTGGGAAACTGGCAAATTACTACATCTCTGCTACCATTTGGAAGTATAGACTGTGATTCACCTGTACATATATTTTACCTACTTTAACCTCTCAATAACTCTCATTCCTTTTTCTTAGCTAATAGAACTTTAGCTAGTTTACTATAGAATGGCTACCAGTGTTGCCTTTGGTGTGAGATCTAGGCTGCAAATCGACCTGGGTGAGTGACTGGTTTCTTGGGACTGGATGTAACCTGGAATATTTGTGTCTAAGGGGACACTCCATGGTAAAACTGTTACAGTGATCCAGGAGTTCACATTTGTTACTGGGTTGGTGAAATGTAATTAGAGAACATACCACCAGTTTAGGGAGTCTGCCCTGCTTTTGACAATCTATCCTGAGGTAGGCACTTACGGTTGTGAGCTACTCCTGACAGCTTGACAGTGAAATTAGCAGCTGCACTACCAGGAGGGAAAAGAGTCCCTTCACAAGTAAACAAAAGCATATGATGTGCGTATTTGGGCTTGCCTTTCTCCCTCTCCCCCCTTTCCTTTTTTTGTTTGTTTTGGAAGTAGGGGTAAGTGCAAGAGGAGTCAGGGTGAGGACAGGCATCACACACGAGTTGGATAGATCTCTGTGAGCAGCTCTTTGGCGAATGCATTCTATGTGTTTCAGGACACGATAGAGATTATTGTGGAAACGGATAAAGAAAGAAATGCAGCATGGTTAAACCAACAGGATGACTCATGGGTTATTGCTATAGTATCCCAGACATTTGACTTCGGAGGATTCTAGCTCAATTCTGGGCACTGATGGTCAGGAAAGAAGCTTTATGTTCTTAGCATCAAAAGCAATTTTTAAATGTCAGTTGTCTAGGGAAGGGAGATAAAACCTTCTTAAGCATTCCTCTGAGCAGCTAAGAAATTTAGAAACATCTGTTGGAGTCTTGGGGAGCGTGTGTTTGCTGAGTCCTGTGGCAATGAATGCTGCTCCTTTCCTTTTAGGAATAGCTTTATTTTGCAGCCCCTATCCTGCAGCTTCTATTCAGGCAAAATTCCCGTTGGCTTCAGTGGGAGATTTGCCAGAGTTCAGGTTGTGGATTGGACCCAGTGCAATAAGAGATTTCTGAGGATCAGTAAGGAAACAATGTGGCCATCTATTAAGCTCTTACTACCTGAAGGCATGATTTTAGACAATTGCCAAGAGTTATAACCAGCAACAAGAGGTTAACATTAGACATGGGCTTCAGTCACACACTTAGGATCTGAACATGGAAATTCTCCAAGCTTGATGGGGGTTCTGGATCCCGTTTTCAGGGTCAAGCCCATCTCTGGTAAAAAAAAAAAAAAAAAAAAAAGAATCCATTTGTACTTAGCATACTTTTTTTCTTTTCTATGGATTTTCTAAAGGGTTTTGCTAAGGTTACTCCATCAGTTCTCTCACTGACTGAGGCAACCTGTCATGGGGTGCTCCACTCACCGGTAGAATGGTACCTCCTCCTGGCCATTCTGGGGAATAGCTCAACAGGTTAACACCCCTTCCCATGGTCACATGCTGTCTCTTCCCCTCTCTCTCACTCCACTGCTGCTGCTGCCTCTTCATGACTCAGCCCTCCGGCCGGGTCACTACACACATTTTCCCTTTCTGGGATACCAAAGGGTTTCTCCAGCAATCCTGGACAGTCTTCCCATTCACTGCCTCATAGTGCCACTCCCTCAGTGGCTGGCTGGGGAACCCAGGCCCACCCTCTACTCTGGGTTCTGGCTCAGGGGCCTTCTAGTCAGCAGTCAAGGTCTGCTCCCTTTTATACCTTATTGCCTTTCCCTGAGCCCTCTCCTAACCTTCCACTGCTCCCTTTCTTCTTTGGGTCTGCCAGCTTCACCACTCCCTGCTGCCAGAAAGCAACTGGTACAGGTCTTTGCAGCCTCCAAACATTCCTCCCTCCTCCCAGGAAGTGACTGTAGCCTTTCCCAGCAGCCTCCTCCTGCTCCCAGTTCCTTTTTAGTCCCAGCCTAGCTCTTTCCTCCTCAGCTGGGCTCCCTCACTCAGTCAGGAGATTACTTGGCCACCTGATTCCCCTCAGCTGTGGCTTGTTAGGTTAATTAGCCCCCTTCTTAGTCTTCGTTAACCCTTTCAGGGCAAGTGTGGGGTGAACACCCATCACACAGCACCTTTCAAAGAAGTATCCTATCAGAATGAAAGCTTCCAAGTTTAGGCCTGGTCTTGTTTTCTTAATGAAGATTTATATTTTTAGGAGAGAATCTCAGTTTTGATAAAGTGTTATCATAATGACAACCATTCTGGGGAGAAATGGGGTGGTCTTGTAGTTAGGGCACTAGACTGGGACTCAGGTGATCTAGATTCAGTTCCTGGCTCTTCTATAGACTTCCTGCATGACTTGCCTAAAGAGGAGTGATGGTAGTTCCCCTCCCCCAACTCCCCAAACAGGCTACTGGATGGCTCTTTTTTAGATGGCCTTTGCCACCCTTCCAAGTGGGGGGCAGGACCATGGCACGGGGCAGGGCCATGTGCATCCTTCATACCATGCTGAATCCAGGGCCTCAGATTGCCTTTATCCATCCATGGATCCAATTTTAGGATTCGGGCCTTAATATGTAACCCAAAGTAATAAAGCAATCATTAATAATTAATTTATGGTTAATTATGTTATAATGAGGCTGCAGGATGTTAAAAATTTATGCAGCTCACTCTATTTAAAGCCCTATCATTAATAACTGATTGTAAAAATTAAAAGGTAGGTTGACAAAAGAGTTAATGTTTACCTTTAAAAATAATCACTACTGTCCCACAAGTGCCTGATTAAGTGTAGAATATGGTATTGGAGCCAAATAATACACCAGTGGATGTGTCTGGACTATGTGTTTACTTGATCTTTGCATTTCCTCTTAGGCCTCATTTATTTTTCTACCCCAACTTCATTCTTGTTAGGCCCGATTTTTCAAGGAAGCTTAGTTACAGTTTCCTGCTTTTATGAGTTTCTAGCCCTTAGCAGCTGTCGTACATCTTTGCTACTTTGGGTACCACACAATGGACAGGAGCAGCTAAGCCTTCATTATTTAATATGTTTCCTACGGAGTTTCAAGGCTGGGACTCAGAAGACCTGAACTCTGTTCCTGACTCTGCTACAAACCTGCTGGGTGACCTTGGGCAAGTCACTTCACCTCTGTGCCTCAGTTTCCCCATCTGTGAAATGGAAATAATGATACTGACCTCCTTTGTAAAACACGTTGAGATCTACTAATGAAGAGCACCATCTGAGAGCTGGAGTGTTACTATTTGTTTTTTAATAGGCTTTCCAAGATATCAGATAAGAGTCATTGATACGCTCACAGAAGCCTCTTGTTAAAATTAAGCCACCACAACTGAATACATGGGGTGGGATGATTTCTTTGCCCCTAAGGGAGTCACCCTCTCATTGGTTGCTGCTAAAATCATCCCTGCCAGAGATGGTTGATCCTAAAAATACTATAAGTGACTGCAGTGTAGAGTGTTGGTATGACTGCAGTGGTACAAAACAGTCCCTACTACATATTGGGTAGCAGGCTCAGTTTACCATGAATGTAGAGGAAAGCACTGTAGGCACTCCAAGCATTAGACTCAAAAGACTGCAGCGGATCCCCATCAACACACTGACATTCTGAGGAAGTAACAGAGGATGTATTTACTAGAGCTGCCTATGGCAACACATATAAGGTCTGATTCCATCACCCTTTCTCACGCTAACACCTTACTACTCAAATAGTCCCATGGACATTGACTTACGTAGTAAGGTGCTACTCATGTGAGTGAGGGTGGCAGAATCAGGCTGAGAATGCTAGAAGAGTGCTTCTAGGGTGTCTGTACAGAGGTTTCCTCTCCCCACATATCCTCCCCATTTCACAGATGGAGGAATAGAGGGCCTGACTTGTGCCCCAGCTGAGGAAGTGTGGAGGATCTTCTCTATCCAGCTCACTCCTCTTTGCCATCTAAAGACAGTGTTATATTTTGCCTCTATTATGTTTGAGAAACAGAAAGGAGGAGCTAGAAGATATTTTTGGAGGGAAGCCCTGAATTTCAATCCATCAGTCAAACACTCACCTAAACTCAAGGTGTGCAGAATCCAGATCCAAATTTCACAGACATCCCCCCACAGTTCTAATGGGCGGGAACAAAATTCTCAGACCCGAGGGCTACTGAGTGTTCAAAACCCAGGTCAGGATCCACATCTTGTGACTTGGGGCCATTTCGGCTTTAGGCAGAAGAGCATAACTGGGTGTTTGGAGGGGCATATTGCTCTCTAATGCTGCGCTGCTCCCATTTCCCCTTGCATTGAACTTCACTGTTAACGCCCTTGGCTAACATGCTGTTTGCTGTAATGTAAGAATTCCTCAGCTTCCAAAAGTAGCCATGGAGGGGTGTGTTTTCCTCTAATTTGGTTGCTACATGTTTCCATCTCTATGGGAGGTCTCCAAGGAAAACATACATTTGGCTGTCACATTACCAGCACGTACAAATGATTCACGAGGTAATTGTAGATTATCAACAAATGTGCAAAAAGTGTGTCAGAAAGATGCAGAATTCAGCTTTGGGGGGTTGGGAGCAGAATTCAGACAAAAGATTCCATTCTTTTCATCTTATTTTTAGACTAACAAGCAACCTGTTTTGCTTTTGTAACAAACCTAGCGCCTGAACAATGTCAGAGAACATAATACTTTGTTCTGCTTCTGGCTTTTTCTGGATGAGCTAGGAATGTGAAGTTCATATAGTGGTGGCAATTATGGCTGTTTTTTTTTTTTTTAAAGTATGAAAGAGCAATCTGTGGACACAATGGCAGCAGTTTGTTGATAATCTGTATCTCAATAAACAGGCTGCAGTGAACTAATTTATATCCAAGGGATAATGGATTGAGATGTTCAGTGATAACATTTCAATTAATTCCTGCTCTCCCATCAAAGAATGTTAATCTTCTCAAAATGACCTCTGTGGAGTGTGCACCTGCAAAGAAACACACCTTAGATGTGAGGAAATAAGAAAGTTTAATGGCACAGAGTGGGGTTGGGAAGGATGTTGAATGGAAATTAGTTGCGCTGTATCTTTAAGAACAAGTATTAAAGCAGATTTTTTTCTCCCTCAGACTCTACATTGAAGAAGTCTGCTGTTTGCCTCTCTATTTTATACACCCACTTCTCATCATGGCCTTCCTTTGGTGCACTGGAGGATGGCTGGGAGGGCATACCCTTCCAAGCCAATCAGTTTCATTTCTAAACTGGTCAGACAGGGCACTACCACAAGCTGTCAGGAGTTCCTAGATGTTGAACACAATGCATCCACTGTATTTTCAAATCTATCTGGTGTGGCAAATGAGAGACCACACTTGGGAAACAAGCCCCGTCTGACACATGGTAGTGCAGAACAATAAACACAGGGTTACATGCTAAGGTGACAAGCATAGTATAAATATACAAACAAGCAACTTTTTTCCTCGATATCAGCAGACTGTGTCACTATATATTTTAAATACAACTTGATTAATTCTTTAATTAAGTGTAAGTTACAAGTGTGACCTAGGTCACTCCTGGGCTTAGGACAAAGTACTATCAAGTGGTCAGTCAGGTGTAAATAAACCAAAGGGTTTTTATTTGGCTGTCAGCCCCCTTCAGGCAGGGCACCACCTTTAGTTACTTGCCCCCAGAACCAGAGGCAACTCACCAATAGCAAATCAAAAGGACAATAGTCCTATATGAGACCTACCTTCCCTTAGAGAGGCTCCAGCACACAGCAGTTCCTAGCCTGGCCTCTCTCAGAGAGTACAACCTGGAGTTCTGTTCTCCTTTTCACTCAGCCTCCAGCTAAGCGGTGCTCCCCCCTTTGAACCCCTGCCTCCAAGCCTGACACCTATTGCAGATGTAGCGAGGTGTGGCTTACTGAGCCCACCGCAGCTCATTAACCCTTTCCTGGCCAGTGTGGGGTTTGTGTACCCGATCACGCAAGGTTGACACAACTCAGGAGACATTCATTTAAACTACCAATGCAATAGTTTTTGAGTATTGAAGAAAAAGGCACCCACACAATGACAGGTTTTTTTTGTTTTGTTTGTCTGTTTTTGAGGGACCAGATCCATCTCCCACTGAAGTCAATGCAAAGACTCCAACCGACATCAAATCAGGCCCTCAGTGAATATTTTATTTCTGGTACCGAGCTGTCCGTATTCAACTCTGGACTAAATCCACTCACCAGAATTAAACAGGCATGAATGGTGGAGAGAAAGGAAGGGAAAACACAGCAATTAGAGCTGGTTGCAAAATGGAGGAAGGGATGGGAAGGAGGGGGGAGAATAGTGGAAGTCTCTTGAAATTGTTTCTCACTTTTTTCTCCAAAATTTCCCCTTTTTTAAATCTGAAAATTCATCCAAATCTTAATAATGTCATAAACATTTATAAAAAGTCCACCAACTCTAAAATAAATGTTCTAGCAGCATGTGTACAAACATGATGCTGCCCTAGATTTGGTCATGCTATTAGCTCTGCTGGCCACACAGATGCCTATTGTGATTTCAGCATGCTGAAGTCCAAGCATAATGGAGAAATCCTCTTCCTTCTTCAGACATGAATTGCATCATCCAAATCATCCAAATCAGCAGGAATGCTATGCTGAACAAGAGACAAAACCCTGAGCTCCATTTAGCATCTAAGGCTCTTGAAAAGAGCTATAAACTCTTATTATAAAGATGGTTGTCCATCTTTATAAACTACTGTAAACACTACTTCTTAAATTTAAAGCTGTGAGGCTAAAAGCGTTTGGAAGCCGAGTCCTGATACTGCAATTACAACACAGAGTGGGGGCTGGAGGATAGACTTCTGTGCCGCTGCAGAGCCCCATTGACTCCACTCCTTTGATGTCAGTTGCAGGATCAACTTCCCAAGAACAACAAGAAGAGAAACTTATATAGATTTGAGGGATCTCTCTCTCTCTCTCTCTCTCTCTCTGAAAATGTAGGGGAACTGGTAGTTTAGTAAGGCTCTTCCTCTGTTAGCTCTAATGAATACAGTGGGTTTCCACTTTTATAAGTACAGTGTTGCTTTCTTCCTATTATATAATGATATATGAATCATACTAACTGTCAGTGTTGTGAGATTAAATCTTTTGTTTCAGCTGAATTTTTATGAAATATATTTTCCCCCTCTCCAGTCAGTTACTGGTGTCCTTCTACTTGTTTCTCCGGGAATATTTGCTTGAATGATCTGTACTGTGTAATGACCAGTACTTTGGATTGCATTTTAAAATTCGGATTGTGAAATAAAATGGAAAGTAAAAATAAGATGGGAGTATATTCAGTTTGTTTATGTGTAGCATTTTAATGATCTTACAAGCATTGGTCTGGATCCTGACCTGTGTTGTGCGGGTGTGGAAAGAGGTACCCTTCTCGCACAGCTGAGAAGCAGTAGCAGGGCAGTGTAATAAGAGTCTGATAGAGGTAGTAGCCATTGATTCCTGTGGTTACTATTACAGACAGCAATAGTGTTTCTTTGAATGATTGGGGGGCTGTAGCTAACATGGCAGTTGGCACCACACATCCCAGACTTGGCTACATTTGCCACATTACGATTGTAGGTTTCCTTGCATGCATGCAGTGCTCAGCCCTAGACCCTGGGCTGGGTGCACACTGCTCTTTTTTGGAGTAGCGATAAGGTACACCTTATTACTTCGCTCCCCCATAGCCCACCTGAACCATCCTGCCAAATCCTGGAAGGCTGGCGCAAGAACTCACCATGCAGATGGCCCCTTCTTCTCTCCCATCAATACGGCTTAGAGAAATAAAGGGAATATTTTGCCCACAGTAAGGAGCTCAGCTGATCAACGATCTTTTTCCTCCCACTGATTCGATTAAATGTCCTTTCATTTAAAAACTCACTGAGATTAACAAAATATTTACATCCAGGGAAGCCAGTCTCTGGAATTAATATTTGCTTTTCGATTAGCAACAAAGCTTTCTTTTAATTTTACTGTGGTTCGTCTAACGAGAGGAGCTAAGCATGTGAATTTTTAAATGGAGAAATCTGGCATTAATGCAGAATAAATCTGGAGGCAGGCTACTTTTTATCAAATTCTATTAGCATTCTTCTATTCCATTAAGGCAATTGTGGCGTTTTCGTTTTTATTTGGCTATGAAACCTGCACTCCGAATTTACATTAGCTGAAAATAAATGTTGTTTTCCAGTTTGAGTGAAACAGTTCCACAATATTTAAAGACTTAAACACTCACTTTTTGAGTAGAAAGAAAAAATTATCTGTCTAGGGTGCTTATGTGGCCCTCATTACCAGGGTATCTGAGCTCCTCACAATACCCCTGTGAGGTAAGGCAATGTGACTATACCCATTTCACACATGGGAAACTTAGGCCCAAGGAGACTGAGGGATCGATCCACAAAAGGACCTGGGTAACACAATGTTTGCTCAGTCTCCATAGGTGAGAGAATGTCTAGTTTGTGAATCCCACCTGGGCTTAAGCATGAACTAGGGTGACAAGCAGCTTGGCTGTGTCAGAACTTCATGCAGATTTGCACATTCCCACTGGTGGAAACTTAGGCATCTAGGGAATTTAGGCAGCTACAGGGTCAGGTGGCAGCTGAACAAGGGTTTTGACAATCTCAGTGGCACCTAAATCCCTTTGTAAATCTAGCCCTAAAGTGAATTGCTGAAGGTCACGCAGAAAGTCTGTGGCAGAGCGAGTAATTGAACCTGGCGCTCCCTCATCCTACACGAGTGCCCCAACTACTAGGCCCATACTTCCTCTCCAGACACAAAGAACAGATTCCCAAGATGAATAAAATCATGGTTCTCCCTGGATTTGAGGCAGAGTAAATTGAGACGCAATGCTGGGATGTATAAACAATAACAGTCTCCACGTCTAATACAATTATTGTGTACTTAAGACATGGCCTGGTTTGATTAAGACTGAAGCGGGCACCCTTCCAACAGGAACGTCATCCCACAGCAAACTGGCTTTTGAATAATTGATGCTGAAAACTGGTGGCTCATGGCTGTCATGTACAGCTCACTTTAAAGTGGTATGCCCTGTGCTAAAATCTTCTCACTCTAAGAATTGAGATGTGTCCCGTCTCACGTGACATTATGTAAAGAGGACAAGAAAGAAGAAAGGGAGGATTGGGCACAAGTAGGCTAGTTATGCTATAAAACCTTGGGGGTCTATTTTTAACAAAGGCCTTCAGCATACAAAGCTGCCAAGGTTTATCAAAAGGCTACAGTAAGATTTTTTTTTTTTTTTTAATGTTTTGGCGGGAGGGTTGAAGCATATTTTCCTTAAGGCTCAATGCACTGTTATCTTTTATTCTAATGTAGAGCACCTCACTGCCTGAAGTGGGGGAGTGGGTGGAGTAAACATTGGATTTTAACCTACCAGATCAGGGCTGATCCTGCTCCCTGCAGTGACCAATACCTGATGCTTCAGAGACAAATATGTTTGAGGAACCCTTAAATATACTTAGTTAATTTTGCACTTGACTTGAAGGTTTGGAGTGGGAATGAAATTTCTTCCTGAGCCTTCACGGCCAATCACTTTGTGCTTTCAAGCCTAAGAGTTCGTTATTATTATTATTATTGTAGCATGCTTACTTACTAGTATTACTAATGATAATAGAAATTTATCTGTTTGCAAATCCAGCCACAGCACTGGATTCCATGCACTAAGTCTGCCTCTAGTGGCTGTCAGTGACATACAATGAAAAATGTAAGAACAAGGGTGAATACAGTAAAACATATTAACCTTAGAGCTGTATAAATCTGCTAGAGCTTTTCTTTCCTTTTTCGTTATCTTCTCTCTTTTTATCTCCCAGTTTCATTCCCTCTGCTTATCTCCATAGTATTTTCTTTTCTTTTTTCCTCTATTGTTTTCTATCTTCTTTTTATTTTCCTTTCTTCCTCATTTGTACCTCTCTTGCTCTTATAAAATCAGAGCGGATAATAGTCACACTTGCTAAATGCCACATTATTGACATCTTCTCCTATCACTGGATATATCTGCATTTCTTATGTACCCAACACTGTCATATCTAAGCACCTTTTATATAATTACATTAACAAATCTACATTCAGAAGAACATTAAGGATGCAAAGTCAAGCAAAATAGTATGTGATTATGTAGCTGAAGACTGTATCATAATGCATATGCACAAGGGGCCTGAATTAAGGTTGCCTTAAATCTGGCATTTTCTTACTTTTCAGTGCTTGACTTTACAACTTTAGTGTTTCATGACTATTTGACAGCAAAAAACACAAAGATTCAAAACCCCTGGGTTCAATTCCAGGTTCTGGAGGGGATTGTTCTCCAGTGAGACCCTTGGGATCCTCTGCCCCCAGCCTGTCTCTATCCTAGTCTATTACTGTGCTTCCTGCACCTCAACTCTCCTGTCCCTGCCCCCCCCGGCTGTCCCATCCTATTGCTGTCCCCCTCTCCTCCCATTGAATCCCTCCGATCCCCATCTGTTCCTATCCAACCTCCCCATCCTTTCTGTTCTTATAAATCACTGCCATGCTGGGTCTTGTGTCCATCCCACTCTGTTCCTACCTCTCCCTGACCTTGGTTCCTGCTCCCCTTCCCTTCTGCTTTCATGCAATCCCCCAACTCCTTGCTCCTGCCCCGCCCCCATATCTGGATACCCATCTAGCCCCCTCTCTCTTCCTCTGCTCCTTCCCAGCCTCTGGCTCCTGCAACCCCTCTATCTGGAAGCCCATTCCTCATCCCTCTGCATTCCAGTCAGGTTGCTTCCTTCTTTTCCCTCATGCTGCTTGGGTGCCAGCTGGGGGAGCATTGCCATTCTCAGTTCCTCTGTCCAGCGTTCCAGTGGACCCCGACAGCCAGGTGGAAAGAAGTGCAGAGAAAGTCAAGTTCAATGTCAGGAGCCCACGGGTGGGAGCATGCTCAGTGCAGAGTCTTTGGAGAATTCCAAACTCTATCAAGACCTTACTGAGCATGTGCGAACTGTGATTCTCCCCCCCCCCCCCCCCCCCCCCCCCCCCCCCCCCCCCNAGGCTCATAACTAGGCCAAATTTGGTTGAATTTTCATGGGAACTACAAAAGGCACATCCCTGACACCAGGGCAACCCCGCTGCAGAATTTCAAGCTTTTGCTCCAAAGCATGTGGGCTCCTTAACAAAATGGTTGTAAGAATTTGTTTTAATACGGGTAGTGAACATAGTTTTCTTTATTTTCTTTCTTGGAAATGGCTGAACCATTGTTCCCAATTTTTTTCAAAAATGTGCATCCTGAAGCAGACCTCTCAGGATAGAAAATTTCAGTCCAAATCGGTTAAAGATTGGCAAAGTTATAAGCAACTGAAAACCGAGTTTTATAATGAAAAGTGTTAGACAAACTTAATTATAAGCAGCACTGGCAGATCCACCTATAATTAAAGATAACATTACTTTTGTAAGAAAAGGGGACCAACTCTTCAACCCTTCCTCATTATAAGCATCTTTTTCACATGAAATCAATCTTGGTGGTTGTCTTCCAGAAGAAATGTAGCCAGGCCAATCTGTAGTCACTGTTATTAAAAGGTGGCCTTTGTAAAAAGAAAGGTCTTGCAACATGCCCTAAAAGTGGGAAGATTTAGGTTTACCCTGACTTCTAGTAGTACTGAATTGCACAGCTGGCAGCTCTGCACCCAGAATACCCTGCCCTGCTCTTTTTCTCTTGGCACCCCATCACATGTGGAGCTATCTTGGTGGGGTAAGAGGCAGTCTTTCAGGAAGGTAGGTCCAAGCTTTTTAGAGATGAGGACTGGATTCTTGAAACCAATCTGGAAATGGATAGAGAGCCACTGCAGAACACACACACAAAAAATGTATGATATACTTTCAAAGGTCCATTCTCGGTATCTAATATATGGGCCACAGGAATCAAAACAGCTATAGATTTACCATGTTCTTCACAGTCATTCCCAGGCAAGAGTATACTATAATACATTAGTCTAGAGATGATAAAAATGTGGCTCGCCATGGCGATGTCATTGTCTAAGAGGAAGCTATCTAAGGAGCTTGGCTGGCCCAAGTTAATAGAAGATGTTTTTATCCACTGCTGCTATTTGGACCTGCAGGAGCAGTGAAGAAGACTGTACTGCACTTTGAGAACTACTAACACCTGACTGAGAGATGGTTAAAAAGTCAGTTAAATCCAGATGTGCATGAAGATGCCCTGTCACCTTCTCAATTACCTTCTCCAGAAGGGAAGATCAGGGAGCGGTCAGTATTTAGCCAAGATGTGCACAATGAGGTGGCATTTTGTTCTGTTGCCCCATGAGAGTAGCCCAGGGTGACTTAAAGAGTCACAGTTCTGTCTCTCCTCCCCACCTTTCTTCCAGGAGGAAGTAATCTCATATTGGCCCTGACCAGGAGAGATGACATCTCACCATTCCCCATGCCAGTTTAGCTATGCTGGCCAGTACATCAAAAGGTAGAACCAAGGCTCAGCACACTTCCTGCCCAGTTGTGTGGGGGTGAGCAGTACAGGATGCACAACCTGTGGTCCCCAAACTCCTCTGCCTTTACTTGAGATGCAGGAGAGTGGGTGTGTATATGGCAGGGTATGTGTGTCTTACTCCTACTTATAACCTTGTGTGGCCACATGAAGCAAGGCCACAATCTGGCCCAATTGGTGTTGATTTTTTCTTTTTAAGAACAATGGCTGAATTTCTATGCTTAAGAATGGAGACTTCTACCTGTTAGGCAGTCAGAGAGCGAGAGAGAGAGAGAGTCTCTGAAATGGAGACAGGAAATCCCACTGCACTTCGCTCCCCAGGAAGGACCCACGACCATCACAAAGGTGTGTGTGTGTGTGTCTTGATGGTATGTATATTTATGGCTCAGAAACGACTGTGATGAAAGGGAGAGATACAGCAGGAACGACAACTAGTGGACAGCGTGTGTTGAACAGTGCGATGATTTCTTTTTTTGGCTATGTGGAAATAAAGCTGTCCACTAAGGTGATGTGTTTGTTGAGTCAGGTTGGCTTTGTGTGCTCTTGTGCAGGGCAGAGACTGTCTCTTACTATGTGTTTGTACAGTGCTTGGGGTAATAGGTACTTCAAATAATAAATAAATAAAATAATAATAATAATTAATTAATAATGGAGCCCCTACCCATATATAATCAGCAGGTTTCTCTCAGTGGCAAGGAACTGTGCTTCCTCCATAGTGACCTGAGAGGAGTCATGACTGGATGCCCTGAAGCCAAGTGACTGGCTTTACTGTTTATATCCCCCATGCCAGAAACGGGATCTGTGCTTTTCACTTTTACCCTATCAGGAACTGTACTGTTGGTATTTACCCTGCCAGAAAAGCAACTATTTGCCACTAATGAATGTGGAGCAATGCCTTCTGTAACCCTGAGCTGGCCACAGCCAGGCTTTATTTTACCAAGCAGAGCTGGACTATGTCACAGCAGGACTAGCAAGCCTCCACTTGCTGTTCTTCCTCGTGATTATGATGGAGTAAACACAGGAGAGGTTAAAAAAGGGATTAACCGCAGGTGGTGAAGGAGACACAACTAGGAAGGTACAGATTTGGGCTTTAGTTGTTGTAATTATCCTTAGCTAATGAAATATGAACTACAGAGAGGACTGTCTTTGACTGACAAATATCAGAAATGCAGAGACAGTAGCAGATTTTTGACTCTTTGCATCTTAACAGGTTTTTTCTCTTCATTTTTTAATTCTTCTCACGAGAACCAATCTCACTCAGAGCCAAATTATTTTAATGAGTTTTGGAACGATTATTTTCCACTTTTCCTAATATCCCCACTCAGGTCACTGAATTAGAGGAATAGAAGCTAACAGGATCATTAGCAGAATTACTGCCGAAGTCACAGCTATTAGAAATCTGAAAATGTCATTTAGTGTCATGTGTGAATTTTTTTTTTTTAAAGGGATGCAAATAAATGAAAGGGTTAATGACTAGAGTGAGCCTTCATTAGAAGTTGACGTAACCCTGAAACCTGTTTTATTGCCAGGACTGGGGAAATCAGTCTGATTTACTAAGGAGTGCAAATAAGAATATGCTGGGGAAATGTAGAGTGAGGCTGTGCTGACAGCGTGGAGCCTGTAATAGCAGAAGGCTCAGAACCACACCACCCATGGGACAGTACAGGGAGGCATTCCGCCTGAGAGAGGCACAATGCCTCCCAGAGCATCCTGGTTGTACTGCAGAGAAATAATCCTTTAAGAGGGACATATATTCCTCACATTGTGCCAACCATGGCCAGTGAGTCGGAAAAGTGGAGCCATGGTTCTGTCTGCTCCCTGCCCGTCCCTGCCTTTCAGGTGAGCTGTTCTCAGACAGAGCATCTTGTTAGCAGCCCTAACACAACTCCAGCCAGAGGAGTGGAATTCCCCTCCCTCCCTTTACTTGGGCTACACAAAAGGGAGGGCTCCTAACTCTCCCCACTCCCCATGCATATCCTTGTAAGGAGAGTCGTGACTTAGCCTACAGGAAACGAAAGCTGTGCCATACCACTAGTTCCTCAGGGGCTACTATCCTGCTTATGGCAGGGGCCAGTATTTGCTGTTTCAGAGGAAGCATTGCCTCCCTCCTCTCATCGTAGAGAGAGCCATTTGTGCAATGCTGCTTATGGTGTACAGGGAAGGTAAATCACTTCCTGACCCCTGCGGCAATCAGTTTATGCATGAGATCAGATTACTCTTTATCTTATTCTGCATAACTAGAAATGTTCGTAGTGGTCAGAAAATTATCCAGCCCTTTTAAAATCTGGCTACAGTATTTGACTCTATGGCCTGTGGCAATGAATTGCACTAAGGTTCAGTCTGTGATACGATGTGGTGTCATAACAATGTAACAAATGGTTAAACACCCATATTAAAGCTGAAAAGCTAGTTTTATGATTTCTTACAACAGAGGACAATTCTGTTTCCACACAGAAGATTCCCTCACTTGATATTATTTACAGTTAGATTTGGCTAATTTAAATTAGTTTGCCTGCTCCATTTAGATAAATGCTCTTCAGGAGCCTGCAGTCTTTACTCAAGAAAAATTCCCATTGAGGCCAATAGGAGTTTTTCCTGAGTAAGGATTTAGTAAGGATTGCTACATTTGGCTCCAGATTAATATATCACGTATACAACTGTGCCTGAAAAGTAGCTACCGCTGAAAACACCTCTGGAAACCAAGGCTGATGGAAAGATGAATAAATTGATGAATTGGTTCAGATTCTATTTAATTTTGAGATTGGAGTTATGCATAGGATGACCAGACAGCAAGTGTGAAAAATCGGGACAGGGAGTGGGGGGTAAAAGGAGCCTATATAAGAAAAAGCCCCAAATATTGGGACTGTCCCTATAAAATCGGGACATCTGATCACCCTAGTTATGCATCTCTATCACAAACTCGTATGGAGCTGTCGACTTTCCATTCAGCCCAATAGTGCCATTTGGAGACCAGTTAGATTAATGTCAAAGGAGTAATACAGTGCAGTAAATTTATTTTACTCCATGTCAACTTTCTTATTAAGTGCCTTTATACACAACTGGAGCCAGAGCCAACCATTTGATTTTGTTGTATGGGTTTGCTTGTTTCCTTACAACTAGTGTCCAGAAAATAGAGCAAGTGTGAGTAATTACTAGACTCTCCCACCCAATGCTGGGACCTACTACTGTGCACATTATTCTATCTGAAATTCTAATCTGTTTGGGTCATCGTGATTCATAGGCAGTAGCTCTGGCAGATAACTCAGAAGGTCTCCCCCACTGTGTTCCTTCCCCACTAACTGGTAGAAGCTGTGCTCAGTTTGTCATAAATGGAAAGTTGATCTTTCCGTAGTTTACAGTATCAACAATAGAATAGCAAGATGTAAAGATTCCCCAGGCACTACAGAGGTTAAAGCAGCACTGTACTGGGGATTGGGATTAATACCCATCTACTGTAGCTTACTAACTCTCGGGATAACTATATTTTCACACTTTTGTGGTAAATCTTGGGTTATGCAGATTTCCAGTGCTCCTAGTTACATTGTAAGAAAAACACATTTCCAAAGCCCTGTGGTGTATCTTAGATATGGGCACTTCTAGAAAAGCAGAGTGAAACTTGACAAATAGCATGCCATTCATGGTGTGCATTGTAGCAAACCACAGAAAGCCACATTTCTAGTACTCCATGCAGAACTTATCAGAATAAACAATTGCATTCCAAATGTAATGTGAAAAATATTGGATTAATAGATGATGTATTACAGTGAACCTTAAGTAACTATATTTTAATACTTCACTAATGGTAGCATAAATATATTTCCAGTGCACGTGCCTGAGTAGAGAAACACTTTAAAAAATATCTGCAACAAAGTTTTAATAGCATGTAATGTAATAAGCTACAGAGCCTGCAAATATCCCCTGCTGAGGGCGTAAGTTGTACATTTATTCACATTAGAGCATTGAAACACTGAGTGCGACTGTTCAGCTGGGGGAGATGGTTTAAACAGCAGGTTAGACATACCTATGCTCCTTAGAACTACAGCAGGTTTAAGTGGAAACTCAAGCCTTTGTTTCTCTGAGATAGATAAATTCAGTTCTGTGCTGTTTACTTTTCCACTCTGCACAGAGAGCAAAGATTTCATAACCTGCCCAGGTGGAGTTTGCCACAGCAACCTTCCCAAATTTCTCATCTCCTTCCACCACTGCTATTCAGAGGCCCACATTCCCACCTCAGAGCTGGCTACTTGAAAAGACTAATACACTTTGGAATCCATGGGTATGAAAGGCAGTGTACACATTATTGTAAATAATGGATATATTATTTAATTATTATTCATTATTATTTATTTATTACAGCAGTAGCACCTAGAGGCCCCAGCTATATCAGGGCCCAACTGAGATTACAATCTAATTAGACCAGACAGACAAAGGGAGTGAGGAGAATAGAAGTATTGTTATCTCTGTTTTACCAATGGGGAACTGAAGTATAGAGGGATCAAGGCCCCAGTTTGGGAAAACAATTAAGTATGTGCTTAAATCAATCTATATTCAGGAAGACACTTAAATGATGCTTAACTTTAAACAGACATGTAAGTCGAATTGAATTCAATTAAAGTTAAGCATATGCTTCAGTGTTTTCCAGAATCGGGGCCTAAGTGATTTGCCAAGGGCACACTGGAAGTCTGGGTAGGGTTGCCAACTGTCTAATCGCACAAACCCAAACACTCTTACCCCATCCCTACTCTGCCCCTTCCCCCAAGACCACGCCCCTGCCATGCCCCCTTCTCAGAGGCCCTGCCCCTGCTCACTCCATGCCCCCTCCCTCCGTCTCTTGCTCTCCCCCACCTTCACTCACTTTCACCGGGCTGTGGCAGGGGGTTGGGGTGTGGGAGGGGGTGCGGTCTCTGAGCTGGGGCCAAGGGGTTTGGAGTGTGGGAGGGGGCTCCAGGCTGATACTGGGGCAGGGGTGAGGGCTGCAGGCTCTGGGAGGGAGTTTGGGTGTGAGAGGGGGCTCTGGGCTGGGGCAAGGAGTTGGGGTGTGGGAGGGAGTGCAGGCTGTGGGTACAGGCTCTGGGGTGAGGGGTTCAGGAGAGGGTTCAGGGATGGGGCAGGGGTTTGGGGTGCGGGAGGGAATGCGGGCTCTGGGATGGAGTTTGGGTATGGGCTGGGCAGGAGGTTGGGGTGCAGGTGGGGTGAGAGCATCGGCTGGGGGTGTGGGCTCTGGGGTGGGGGTGGGGCCAGGGATTAAGGGTTTGGTGTGTGAGAGGGGGCTCAGGGATGGGGCAGAGGTTGGGGTGTGGGAGGGGGTGACGGGTGCAGGGTCCGGGTGGTGCTTACCTCGGACGGCTCCCAGTCAGTGGCGCAGCAGGGCTAAGGCACAAGACCATCCTTCCTCTCAATCCTTATACAGCCATTCACACTAACGGCAGGATTGAACTGTATCTTTCTAGCACTTGTTGATTGCAATGTACATGAAAGCATCCTCTGATGTTGCTATCAGGTTTATATTCTTCACTTAAGTTAGAGGCTGTCCAGTGAGCCAATCCATAGATTTGCTTCAATTCATTTACTTCACAATTTCATTATTGGCTGATAATTAGTACCCTCTTCATTATCAGATGACAACTGTGTAACTGGATGTTATTACTGAAGTACTTCAAGGATGAAAAAAATAATTTGTTTGTAGTCTTTCACTCCATCAGCCACCTGTTTTTTCCTGACTACAGATACCAGTTCAGAAAATGCAATATTAAAACCTTAAGCGACATAGTTCAGTTTTAGAGACTCCCTGGAGTTAGCTGTGACCTGCTCACACATTTTTAAACACCACTTTCTTTGTCTACACTAGGTGCCAACTGGTCAGGGCCGGCTCCAGGCACCAGCCAAGCAAGCTCGTGCTTGCGGCGGCAGATTCTAAGGGGCGGCATTCCACCCAATCTTTGGGCGGCACAGCTGCCCTATTATATATATATATATTTTTTGCTTTGCTTCCGGGTCCGGCCACCCTGCGCTCTGTGGGGTTTGGGTTTTGTTTTTTTTGCTTTGCCTCTGGGTCCAGCCACCCTGCGCTGTGGGGGGTTTGGGGTTTTTTTTTCTTTGCCTCCGGGTCCGGCCGCCCTGCGCCCTGGGGGTTTTGGGTTGTTGTTTTTTTGCTTTGCCTCCGGGTCTGGCTGCCCTGCACCCTGGGTTTTTTGTTTTGCTTGGGGAGGCAAAAAAGTCAGAGCCGGCCCTGCAACTGGTGCTGAAAAATAATTAGCATGTGTTAACTAATATGTTTTCAAAAATCATTCATTTTCCCAGTCTGGTCAAGCCCTCAGTCAAGCAAGAGTTCTAGAGGGATGGGGGCATGGGAGATAAGCCGCAGCCTGCAGTTTGAAGGCTCTCACAGTCAGCTCTCTGAGTGTGTGTCGACTTTTTTCCCCTCAGTGCCCACTGTAGGTAAGCCAGCCCCTTATGGTATGTCTACATGCAAAAAAAGATCCACAACATGGCTGTGGCTGGCTCAGGGTCAGTGGACTTGGGGTTGTGGGGCTCGGGCTGTGGGGCTATAAAATTGCAATGTAGACATTCGGGCTTGGGCTGGAGCCTGAGCTCTGGGACCCCACAAGGGGGGAGGGTCTCAGAGTCTGGGTTCCAGCCTGACCTTGAACATCTACACTGCTATTCTTATCCCCTTAGCCTGTTCCCCTTTGCTGGAGTCAGCTGACCTGGGCTCTGAGACTCAATTCCATCAGTTTTTATCGCATTGTAGACATAGCCTGAGCCTAGATTTTACTACACTGGATAGTCAGGGAGGAGAGAAGTTTGATTTCCAGTTCTCCCCCATAGCTCTCTAGATAAGAGAGAGCATTGCTACCACTGGTGGAACTGCACCAATGGTGAATTATGTGGCCAATTTTTCCTAGAGAAGTCCCTTGACTCCCTTGCCCTTCACATGTGACTTGTCAGGTTAGAATGTGAGATTTCCAGGCAGCGTCAGAGTCTTCCTATATATGTGAACAGCACCTACCACACTAGTGCCGTGATGCTGATTGGTACTTCTGGGGTCTATCACAATTGAATCGAAGTAATAATTGTCTTCAGTGGGTGAGTTAAGAATAAAATTGTGAGTGAGGACTTGTAAAATTGGACTTCAGCCTCATTGTCATATCTGAGTGCAAACTAATTTTCCTTAGTTTGGCCTGTGGGAGCTGATTTGTATAGCCATTGGTAGCCAGGGCCGACGAGAGGGGGGAAAGCCGGTACAAATTACTGGGGCCTGGCGGTCCGGAAGGGGGCCCGGGGCCCGGCTTTCCCCCCCGTCGTCGGCCCTGTTTAGCTGGTCTGCCCTTGCTGGGAGGCCTGAAATTTTTTTTTCACCGGGGCCCGAACCCGCTCTCGCCGGCCCTGTAGCTCAGCAAGTGCATTCCACAGCCAGAATGCTGCTGCAGTCACAGGAAGCAGAGAGAGAGAGACTCCTGCTAATTTCAGCTCCCTTAGAAACTTAGGGCCTGATCCTGATCCTGCACGAGACTTAGCATCTTCAGCTCTCACTCTGTCTAGAAAGAATCAACCGCATTTAGCATCTTCCATGAGGCACTCAGTACCTTGCAGGATTAGGTCCTTGGAAAATAATCAGTGTTATAGAAATAAAAAAGAACAAGCAGACAGGGGGGAATTACAGACAATGGGATGTTTTATAAAAAGAGAGAAAATCTATGAAAAGCATTGGGTAATGTCCTTTAAAAAAGACATTCTGGTTAGTTACACATTTACAATTTTCCAGATGTGTATTTATATTTTCCCTGTGATGGCTCACAATGTCTAAAAATAGTACTTGACTATTTCCATTGCTACTTTTCATGATTAGACTCATAAATCCTGCGCAGACTTGAGATATTTTGGTAGTTGGGCCCTTCATTTGCCAAGTTGCTCCCTTTTCCCTAGTCATTTTATCCTGCTATGAGTCTTCTCTTTTCAATGTAGTTCTTATGAAAGGGAAGGTTTCATGGTAGTGACTAAGGCCAGGTTTAGTGACGCAGACACCGAGCAAGATTTCCACATTCAGCTCTGCCAATGCCACTCAGTGCTGCCACTCACACCCCTGCTATCCTATTCTTGGACCTCTCCTTAGGAGACCATGCCAATCCCAACACAGGGTGAGCATTCTCATAAAATCCTCATATTAAAACAGGCTCACCCAAATTATATTTGGCCAGATTGTCTAGCCCTTACATGGGGGTGTATGGTGGGAGAGTGCAAGGAGCTCTCCCTGCAATGCATTTTGTGCAAGAGTTAGAGACAATTACAGTTCCTTTGCTCTAGGAAACAGAGGGATGTTCTTTCTGTGTGCCCCAAAGGAAGAGATGAGAGGTGGGGATGGGATGAGTCGTGCACACACACTTTACACTGGGGAGGGATTTTTCCTCCATCAAGTACAATTCCTCCCACACAGCAAATCTTAGTTATAGGACTGTGCTCAGCAGGCACAATCTAGTCCACTGGGTTTTAGTGTTACTAGCAATAAAGAAAAATCTGCTATCAGATTTAACACCAGAAAGGTGACTCCAGAGGTAAATTTTGTCTGGTTGGCTCAAACACAAAAGGAGAATTTGGATGTGATTCTGAACCTACCATGGGTATAAAAATAGCCTTTGTTACTAAGATGTTAAATAAAGGCAAGTGTTTCTGTCCTGCTAAAAAGAGATTAAATGGATCAGCAAACAGAATTATTTTTTCCCCATAGCAGTTAATGCGCTGCATATTCCCCAAACAATATGTTCATAGTACAAAATGAAATATGCTGTCGAAAATACACGTTTTGGTGGCTAATATACAACCCAAGAAGGGGAAGGAGATTGCAATTCCTTACTTTAAAATTAAAGGTGAACAGATCAAGAGATATGAAATCTATCTATTTGCCCGTTTCATTATATTTGTGTTAGCATTTGACAGAAGGAAGCAAGATGGAAGGGATGAAATGAATACTGTGCACATTAGTGCTAAGGAAAACCCCGGCTATGTTTTGTTTTATTGCAGAGATTAAAGTGGTCAAAATAAGAAACTCAGATTATTATGAGAAATATTCTTTATGCAAATATCATGTATGTTAAAGCAGGAGGATTCACACATCAGAAAATTTGTGGTTTGGAAGAATTTAGATCTTGGTCTAAAATTCAGTATAGAGAACATTGAAATAGATGAATGACTATATAGTGTAAATGCTAATCAGGGCCCAATCCATGTCCACTGAAGTCAATGGCTCTGTCTCAGGCCCTCAGTCCTTAATGACAATGATAAATTGTATTTTCTTATCACCTATAAGGCTATTTTCTCTGATAAAAGAAAGGTTACTTAATTTGCAGAGTCCTGTTAACTATATTTTCTTTTGCCTGTTATCACCGATGCCAGACTAAGTTTTCAAATCTGAACACCTCACACTGACTTCTCAATGCTTATTTAAGCACATAAATAAACGCTAATATTCAAGTGTTTAAATATGGGTTTAGGAGCCTAATGTCAGGGACCAGCTTTGAAAATGTCAGCTAATGTTGGTGTTTCGATCCATGTCACAAACGCTGGGACATATTCACCACCGCACCTACTTAAGTTTTATGATGGTATAATTCCATTGAATTTTTTCCTCTGAAGACTGGTTCCTTTATTTTACTAGGAATAAGAACGAGGCAGTTATTATGACCAGAGCTATAGGATTAATGCTTAGAGCAATCTCTCGCACAGTTGTATTTTGCACCACTGGCCAAGCTATATTGCAGACAGGGCTAATCTGTACTTGTGGCAATGAAGGAACCATATAGAATGAAACTGCTACTATAGAACAATCCCTTGTCTGGGTTTGTGCTATCCTCTGCCCTAAATACCATAAGGCTAATACATGAGAAATGAGCCGAAGAAGATTTGCTTTTTAAAAAGCATCATGTTTTGAGTCTGAAGATAAATGTAAACAATGTAAACAAACAGAAGGAGTAAAGATAGAAGCAGTGCTGTTTTAGTTGCTGCCTGGACACCTTAAAACTCAGCAAGCTGTCTGCATGAAATAATTCTACAAAATGTGTGTGACTTCAAGACTCACTATGTGACTGATACATTTTTCCCTGGAAAGAAAGAATCCAAGAATACAGTCTGGTTGTGTGGCTGAGGAGAAAAAAGAAAAAGAATTCACCACCCACAGTGAGCTGTTTTGTTTGGTATTTTTCTGAAGTACAAATGACAGCATGAAGGAAAATAGAGGCTTGTACAGAAGGACGAGCATGGGGGAAATATGCAGAAATGCTAGACCAAGTTTTGTTTTGTAAGCAAATGACCTAAAAAAAAAAAGGGGAAATGAAAAGAACTATTCTCCTGGCAGTGGAGGAAGATCAGATATTAGGCCTTAGTATCCTCAAATGATCCAGTGACAATATAATGAAATAATTTGTTTAGTGGTTCAAGGCACACCAAGACATACCTACTTTTGGCTAGGGTTTGGAAAGGCATGTAAGGCAGTTAGTCATCCAACGCCCATTAAAACTTGATGGAAACTGTTAGGTGCCTAATTCCCTTAGGCTCCATTCCAAATTCCAGCTTTGGTTGCTGAAAGGCATACATTTCCTCAGAGGAAACAAAGAAGAAATTCGATCAGCTGTTAGCAGAGCTAAGAAAGATGGTATAGCATCGCCAATTTGGACAATTTTTCGATGAGGCTTTACAGGGTACAATTCTCTGTGTGTTGAATATGAGATACACAGAAAGCTACTATCACAAGCAGTGTTACCCTGAAAGAGGCTATCAGCATAGCTGCCAGACAGGAGAAACAGGCAAATGAGTTTAAAATGTACAGAGGCCCAGTTCATAAGGTTATTATTTATATAGCTCCAGCAGTATGCTAGAGGATTTACAGACAAATGTGAAGGCAAGGTCCCCTCCCTGAAGAGAAACTCTGAGCCACAAGGGTGTTTTTTTCCTGTTGTAAACAGAACCCTCAGCTAATACATAAAAATGTGAAATGTCAGAAATGCCAGGAGACTGGGCACATTTGCTGGACATGCAGAAAAATCTGTTCGAAAATGGGCTCTACCTCATGCTTCAAAGGAAGGCTACACAATAAGCAAATGTACTAAGCTGACCATGATGACTCTCAAGTGGACAGATGGAGCTGGGGTGTGCGTAGTCTGACAAAAGTCTTGAGGACCTGGAATAAGAGGTCTCAAACCAGAAGATCCCAGGATAGCCCTATGCCATGTCTAACCTTCCATGTGGTTCCCACATCCAGCTCTGCACTTAGAACACAGTTGGCTTTTTTGTTGCACTGCTATAAGTTCCTTCTCCCACAGGTGCCATAAGGGATCCTTCATAACCTAGTTGGAGTTGCAACACTTTCTAAAGGGAACATGCCACGTATAGCCAATGTTCCCTGACTCCACCCCACTCTGGCAGGTCATGTCATCCCTTTGGCTGAAGAGCAGCTCTAGAGCAGCAGTGCTGCAGAGAGGCTGATAGGAGGTTACACAGTAGAAAAGGAAAACATAAGAACATAAGAAAGGCCGTACCGGGTCAGACCAAAGGTCCATCTAGCCCAGTATCTGTCTACCGACAGTGGCCAATACCAGGTGCCCCAGAGGGAGTGAACCTAACAGGCAATGATCAAGTGATCTCTCTCCTGCCATCCATCTCCATCCTCTGACGAACAGAGGCTAGGGACACCATTCTTACCCATCCTGGCTAATAGCCATTTATGGACTTAGCCACCATGAATTTATCCAGTCCCCTTTTAAACATTGTTATAGTCCTAGCCTTCACAACCTCCTCAGGTAAGGAGTTCCACAAGTTGACTGTGCGCTGCGTGAAGAAGAACTTCCTTTTATTTGTTTTAAACCTGCTGCCTATTAATTTCATTTGGTGACCCCTAGTTCTTGTATTATGGGAATAAGTAAATAACTTTTCCTTATCCACTTTCTCAACATCACTCATGATTTTATATACCTCTATCATGTCCCCCCTTAGTCTTCTCTTTTCCAAGCCGAAGAGTCCCAGCCTCTCTAATCTCTCCTCGTATGGGACCCTCTCTAAACCCCTAATCATTTTAGTTGCCCTTTTCTGAACCTTTTCTAGTGCTAGAATATCCTTTTTGAGGTGAGGAGACCACATCTGTACACAGTATTCGAGATGTGGGCGTACCATGGATTTATATAAGGGCAATAATATATTCTCTGTCTTATTCTCTATCCCCTTTTTAATGATTCCTAACATCCTGTTTGCTTTTTTGACACTGTGTAGGTACATATTTTCCCTGCACAGTTCTCCCTTTCAAGGTCATCCTTATCTGCTCTGTGCCACTGAAGGATAGGGGAGCATATGGACCTTAGAAAGGAAAGTTGCCAGGCAGCCACCTGATCTGAAATCCATGTGCACTTTAAAAAAACACTCTAAACTGTGGGTGTGGTTGTCAAAAGTGTCTAAGGGGGTTATGAGCACAAAGTCCATTGACAATCAATCCCTGGATGATGCATCCATTAGAAGAGGAGTCCCACAGAATGTGTTTTCAGTAACTACATAGGAAATATGATGAAAACTGTATAAGAATTCGGGCAGGAGTACTGCCATAGATAGTCCATGGATCATTGTTGGGACTGCCGCTTGAAGCCAAGGGCAACTGGATACATGTTAGAGCAGTCTGAAGACTGCTCTAAATTGTAACAGGGGCCAAGACAGCTCCTACATAGCCCCAGGATCAGAAAGCCATAAAAGAGAGAAAACAATCTTTGCTTCTCCCCCATCTTGGTACTACACCAAGCACAGGTTGGCTGGACATAAGAACCAGGGCCGTGAGGTTTAAAATTGTGTGCATTAGCATCTGCAATGAAGAACAGCAAGGAACTAATGACAAAGAATGCTAATAAACTTTGTTTCCAATAATGATTTTTAAAACATAGCTTGCTTTTTACCTGACATTTTATGGAACTTTACAGGTTCAAAATTTCAAGTGTTGCAAGCAAGTCATTTTAAAGTTACAGAGGCACCAAAAGAATGATAGACACTGCCATAAATTTCAAAACAGGTCATTTAAAAAGCCCTACAGCTACAAAATGGTTCAATAAATTGTTTTATTTTAAACTCCCCCTGCCCCAAAGTTCTACCATAATCTAATCAGTTGCTTCATATTTAAAATGAGGATAATAATACTTACTCACCTTGCTCAATGCTTTGAGATATACAGGTGAAAAGCATTGCACAATAGCTAAGTATTATTATAACAATGGCATGAAAAATAAACATAAGGAAATAATTTCAATGCTTGATTTCCCCCCCTAAATTAATATTACCCCACCATATATATATTTCACCTTGCGTCCCAAAAATTGATTCGATGCATTTCAGATTGCCAGCCAGGATGGTTCATTGCAACTTCCTTCATTTCCCCATACCAAGATCACTGGATAATGTGCACTGCTGCACATGCTGCCATCTTACTGGATCCTGGACGTACAGTACATTAGTCACATGGGTGCCACTCGGGGAGCCAAAGTTCATCAGATACTTGACCTTGGCTTTTGAATATATGACATCACTCTGATCTTTCATAGAGTTTCTTGTCACGTGCTGCTAGTACAAATTCAAGGATGAAAGGATCAGCAAAAAGCACTGTGATGGGCTGTATCATTCACAATATAGCCATGCCTGAGTAAAACAGGGATATATTGATTTATTTTGTCTGACATCATGCCCAACAGCTTGCCCCCACAGACGAATGACTCGGTGAGCTGTCAGTTCTTCTCATTCAGCAGCCTACCCCATCAGGGATATTATCTGTCTTATTGTCCTTTCTTTTTGCACCCAGAGGGGAAAAAAAGATGCTTTATGATAGATTTTTGCTTAGGTCTTTTGTTTTCTTTCCTCTCCCTTTTGAATAAACATAGAGCTCTCTTGAGGAGGTCGGCCTCAGAAGGGCTTCAGAGCAACTTTTACTAGCAGGGATAAATAGAATTTATTCTCATTTATGCACTCCAAATCTCACTGGGCTTATGTCTATGGGTATGTCTACACTACAAAATTAGGTTGAATTTATAGAAGTCGGTTTTCTAGAAATCGTTTTTATACAGTCGATTGTGTGTGTCCCCACACAAAATGCTCTAAGTGCATTAAGTCAGCGGACT